>LGRX02004927.1:0-20447 GCA_001247695.2 Cymbomonas tetramitiformis
GCAGCGTCATGTCGCCGGCCTTCAGGTGCTCCCGCGCGCAGCGTCATGTCGCCGGCCTTCAGGTGCTCCCGCGCGCAGCGTCATGTCGCCGGCCTTCAGGTGCTCCCGCGCGCAGCGTCATGTCGCCGGCCTTCAGGTGCTCCCGCGCGCAGCGTCATGTCGCCGGCCTTCAGGTGCTCCCGCGCGCAGCGTCATGTCGCCGGCCTTCAGGTGCTCCCGCGTGCAGCGTCATGTCGCCGGCCTTCAGGTGCTCCCGCGCGCAGCGTCATGTCGCCGGCCTTCAGGTGCTCCCGCGCGCATCGTCATGTCGCCGGCCTTCAGGTGCTCCCTCGCGCAGCGTCATGTCGCCGGCCTTCAGGTGCTCCCGCGCGCAGCGTCATGTCGCCGGCCTTCAGGTGCTCCCTCGCGCAGCGTCATGTCGCCGGCCTTCAGTAGCGCTCTTGCATGTGTAGAGTCCATTTGTGAGGCCGCGCCCTTACCAATTCAACAGACCTGGCGTAGCGTGTGCTGCAGCTTGCCTATCACCACGAGCAAAATCGGAGTGCTGTCTGGTGCTGAGCGATCGCGTGATACCTCCTCAAGGTGTGCGGCGATTGGAAAAAGCACCTCGCAAAGCACAAGGTGTTTGGCAACTTGGCGTGCGAGGTGCCACTCCTGCCGTGCGAGCGTCACTCCTGTCGGGGATGGGGCGATGCGTAGGATGTCATTCATGCTGGATGTTTCTGTGACGATGAGGAAAAAGCAGTTGTGCGTTTATTTCACTGCGGGAGACGCCGGCCAAGATGCGAGTGACAAGGAAGATGCGCCCACGCCCCTGCACGTGAGCAGCAACATGTTGCTCAAGGAGTTCTACGCAGACCTCAAAGGTGCCTCCCCTCACCGTCTGTACCGATCTCCGACATGCCTTCGCTTCACTTCGTCTTGTGATCGTACAGTAGACGGGACGCAAGGACTGACTTCCGACGCTTCCCAGCACTTCATGCACTGGCTGTGACCGCTACAATGAATATTTTTATGTCGCAGGATCAGCAGTAGATACCAAGTCGATATTTGCATTAAGGAATGTAGTAGCGCTGTGTTCATTATGCATCAGAACACAACCGCATGTGTATGTATGTGAATGCCAACAGTCGGTGGTATCTTGGCATGGCCGCGCCCTGTGCCTGAGTGCGTCTCACTCCCACTAGGATGATGGTGGGCTGGCTGTTGCCGGCGGGCCTCATGCCGTTCAGTGTGTACCAATAGTACACCGTTGCTGCTGCATTGGTGATCGGCCAGCGTTGCCTGGGGTGTCCGTCGCTTGTGCCACGTGGCAGTGTTCAGGCTTCTTTTGGCTCGGTCCACGTAACACCGGGCGGATACGGGTAAAGGATGTGAGCAAGTCCCTCAGTTGTCTAACTGTTTAGAGTTTGAATCACGGCCTTGTGCACGTGGCATGGCATGAGTGATTGGGCATCGAGCAGCAAGCTCTTGTTGTGCTTTGCTTCATGTTGGGATTGGGCCTTCGGGCGCTCCTCGTAAGTCTAAGTTTGCACCAATAGCTTTGTCACCAAGAAGTTTAATATCAGGGGTGAGAACTTACACGAACCTATGTTGTATGGAGCGTAAACTTCATGTTCAGTTTTTGTTGCCCGCAATCGATGAAACTTCTGAATCCAGAAATTGTAACACAAGTGGATGATTAAGCAGATATACCTGCTGGAGGGTTGCTGCCAGGGAGGCCAGCCCAAAGCAGATCGTTATTCTTGACACGCGTGTCTGGACTCTGATCCTGTTTGTTGTATGCGCATCAGAATGAGGCTAGGAGTACTGCCTTTGGTTTGTAGTTCCATATGTGGTATCTAAATGTCCATATGGGGCGTGTGGACGTTCTGATCTGCGGCTGACCAGGTTTGGCGAATATGCCAAAGACATATTGAGACGACAATAGCACTTGTTGCTGCAGGAGTTGTTGACAACATTGGCAATTCACAAATGCATACATGGAAGGCAAATGCAGATCGCCAGGGTTGTAGTGAAAGGCTGAGACGACATCCATTCAAAATCAGTACATGTTTGCCATCTATCGATGCTTTGCTTCGAAACGACGAGCGCGCAAAAGATCAAATGCAAATGCATATTCCGTAGCTACATAAGACTTAGTGGAAGGAAATGGATCATCAGCATGTATGTGCAAGTCGGTGTAGTATTGTGAATGTACCTTCGTTGATTATGAGATATAATAGCATGTGTATAGTGTTGTAAGGTTGGTTGGTAAGGTACCTATGGCTGCTTGTAAGTTTGCAAGGTACATATGATGAAGAGTGCGGTGATACCAGAAATGTTACCAAGTTGTTAATGATCTAGTACGGTAGAAAATGTCGGAATGCCCCATTGACATTTTGTATTTAATTTTCCAATCATCAGCACGCTTCATCTCATATTTTTCAGGGGAAGTATCATTTTTTCAAAAATATTTTTCCATACACTTATAATAAGCGTTTTACTGATCCAATTCTACTAATTTAACAAGTAACCGCGTTTTACTGTTTAAACCCACAGAGATCTAAGATGTTCAAGATACCTGAGGTAGTACAACTCACATGATCTTGTACAAAAGTATTTTAACACGTACTGGTGCACTTTCTACGAGGAACACGTTTGTTACTTGACTTCAGTAGGATTACGCAAAGTGATGTAAGTTACAATAGTAACACGTAAAAGTGGAAACGATAAGCTCTCTAGGGCACTGGACTGGGTAATCGCAGCTAAGAGGCCCGTAGAGGGGCAGGCCTGACCGCTGAGCACCTACGCTACTAATATCACGCCTCCGTAAGGAGGAGTCGCATACGTATTGTCTTCTTCTTTTTTCACTATACAGGCAATTTCGTTTATTCAGCATTATTATGATAATGATGAAAGTTATTCGACTCAATAAACCGCGAATTGCCTTCGGTTTAATGCATGCCATCGCACTCGTGCAAGTTATTCAGCTGGTTGTCGGTATTTTAAAGTGCAGACAAATACATGCCGTGTCTTGATTATTGATTTAAATTGTTGAAATCGCGAATATCAATAAACATAGCTTAAAGTTTGTTTTGGGGGTAGAAACAAATATATTTATATTTATACCTTTAATGTTCGTTTATTGTTGTTTATTGCAGTGTTTTCGCTCAAACCATTATTAATTATTCACCTTATTCTATACATTTCACGAGATAACAAGCCGAATAATTATTTAAAGTAACTTTTAAGATGGATGTTTGTAGGACACAAGAGTGCCATGTGGCACCACCAATATCACTCCATAAGGTGCTAATAAAGAATTGGCTGGCCTGCCGTAATTAGTGCGCGTACCATATACCGCAATGAATGCGTGTGCAGGAGCTTCTGGCGAGGTGTCGCATGTGGGTCAGCAACATCTTGTGAACGCCCAGATCTACATCAACGACCTGAACTTCCAGATCATCCCACTAATAGCTCCTGTGAAGTCATTCGTCACTTTATTCTGTATCTGCAGTCTCGTCCGAGGTGAGAGCGCGTAGTCTTCCAGAGTTTGCGTAATAGGGCCCCATCCAAGCGTCAGTAGTAGGGCCCACGTCTGCCTCGCGCAAGAAATCATTGATCCACGTGCGAGGATCCGTTTCGTGGTCACGTGTAGCGGCCAAATGCTCGCCAAGCTCAAGCTCACGTCCAACCAAGGTATATATTCGAGCCGATAAAAGCTAAATTCTTAGGGCGCCCCGGACCCTTCCGCGCTACATGGCGCAATGCTTTCTCAAAGAAAATTGAGAGTCTTTCCCCCAACCGGCTGCGCTTGGGCTCTGAACGGTTCTCACAACACAGGGTCCAAGTTCGTAGCTGAAAGGACGAACCCTAATTTGACGCCGAAGCAGAAGTGACGTCTGTCGACGCTTGTTATTATCCATTGTACGGCGTTGCTTCGCCATTTCACCCAGGGAAGTCTTGTCACATAGACATGCGCTACAGGACCTGATTTACATGAAATACACGCCGGGAAGACCTGTCGTGTCCGATTAAATCATTTCTGCATACTCGACTTGTTCTGGAGCGCGCTTGGTGTAGACTGTACCTTTTCAGAAATACGGAATACTTGATGGTTTGTCGTTTGTTGTCGGTGAGATCGCGATTGAATTCGAATAATCGTTTCGCGCCTTGCAGTTGGTTCTCATTGCAGTGACACGTCGAAACCATTACTAAATAATTTCGTTTGTTTGTGTTTTTCGCTGATTTTTGTTTTTCGTTTGTTTGTGTTTTTCGCTGGCGACCTGACCAATTATACTTTTTTTACATAGCCCCTTTTTCGAATAAATACTGGTTTAGTTTTTAAATCAACGATCAAGACACGGCATTGCACGTTATCTGTAGCTGTCCATTCACTCCAAGTATGAATCGATCGGTGAAATACAGCAATCGGAGTTTCTATGCAAATAGTGTTGTACTATTCCGGCGAGGGGGTGCAAAGATCCTCCTTGGATGCATCCATCGTCACGCCAGGATCCCACAAGTCTACTGCGTAAGCCATCTCGCCGCACCTGGAGATTTAGCAATCTCAACTGTCAGTCGATGGGTAGATAAACACACACTTTCGAATGAAATAATGATGATATCGAAATACACAGATTTGAAATATCGTGTGTCACAGTCTAAGCTACCGAAGTCGAACTACTGAGTACAGGTAGGAAGTCACTGTACTGTCACTGTCACTGTCATACGTCATACGTGATACTGAACTACTGAATCTCAGCAAACACACACTTTCGAATGAAATAATGATGATATCGAAATACACAGATTTGAAGGAAGCGTGCACTGTAGTCCGCAAGCCGTTGATATATATGATGAGGCGCGTACAGTACCTGTCGACATTTAGACGAAGTTTAAACTTATCGAGGCGGTCAAACAGTGCAATACATTAATCTAAGGTAGCATGACTGATCGGACCGGAGATGAACTCCAGGGTAACCTTGCTCACCAGCCTGGCATGCTCGCTGTCCAGAAGCACCGATGCTGAATGCTGGAAAGCAGGTGCAGTACCGACAGCTCCGTACTATTTTCGGCACTTGGAGGCTGGTGCTGGTTTGAAGGCACCCGAGGCTCTCATTTGCGCGGAGGCTCGGGTGCTGGTCACCACGGCGGTCACCTACGGAGCCAGGCGACGACTTGATCACATCACGCCACCAGTTTGAGCGTTATCGGCGTTGGCGGCCTCAGAATTAATCATCCCGGAACCGGTCGGACCGCGTCCAACACGGCGTTGGTTAGACCGGTTCGGTAACTTCGGCGACCTCGATGGTAAACTCACGTGGCGGCTGGACTCCATCTTGTTCCGTTCGTTCAAATTTCTGCCAAATCGTCACATGTCTTCTGAAAAAGAGTTGGTACGGGTCTTACAACCCATACGCGGCAGTGGAGGTTATTTCTAATAACACGACAATCGCAACAGTTAGAGTGGTATGCGAGCATATGCCTTCTCAAAAGTCTGCTGTCGTGATCGGCCGTTGCGCCATAAATCTGACTGTTCGTCCGTAAATCCCGAGTTTCGAGAGTCTGAACCGGTGGTCGAGAAAGTTTCTAAACGGCTAAAAGAATTCTTTTCGGATAACGGATTTTCTTTTTACTCGTTAAAACTGACTGGACAGTCCTCTTTTTAGCAGTGTCGATTGGGGCTGAACTGACGGGTCCGTTGATCATCCCGCACTGAGAACTGCGCGGATCCCCACGGAGCTAACGGTCAAGATTGGGTTCTACACGTTAGAAATGAATAAACGCTCCGAGTATTTGCCCGTTCGTCAAAGGTGCCTTGCCGGTCTCCTAAACGTTGAAAGCTTTAATATATCAGGTTCGATCGGCCTGATTTTGTGAAACTCTGCCGTTGAGGAGCTGGGAAGAAATTCTGGGAGGAGCTAACGGTCAAGGGCGATTTCTACGCGTCAAAAAATAGCTAAATGAAAATAACCCGTTGAACTGAGTGGTTTCAGACATTCGTCGATACCTGTAAATATCAAGTTTTAAGATGTTCATTTTGCATAATTCGCGATCTTAGATTGATACATCAATTTTCGATTCATCTAAACACTATATCAATCGATTACTTTTTATTGATCAAACCATCACCGCGAAAGGCATCCTTGCTGGGTTACCGAAACCTCGATTGATGATCAATGCGGATAGGCAAAACTGCCTGATAGATGAATACTTATCGAATTTGCATCACCTATATAGATATGGCAGTGTGCACGCTATTCTGGCTTGGCAAAGTGGCACGCCTCAGGCGTGCATGTCTTTCCGATACTAGAAACGAGGCGAACGGTCCTACACTTTCAAATTGTGCAGCTTTCGCGCTGCCTAAGTGATCCATTATCGTCGTAGGAGGACCTTGAAAAGCACCCGCATTATGCATTTTCCCCCTAAAAATGCATGGATGGAGCAAATGATGGTGAGAAAACTATTCGATCCCGCATGAAGTCAGGACTTTCGACAATTCCGGGCACGAAGGCACGCAGAGGGGAAATACTCTTTGCAAAAAACTAAGTGAACTGCCGAACACATTATATATATATATATATATATATATATATATATTACATATCGCCGATTTTCTCATGTCGCAACACGTACATGCCGTTTACTAGGAAGGTAATTCATCAAGTTAGCATCACAGTTTTGGCCCGCTCTCAATCCGACAATCCCAATTTTGTGAACCACCTCGTCATCAATGTAGCTGCAATCATAGCAAAAGATGATATATCAAACTACTATTCGATCTTCGCAAAGACATAGAAAATTGTCATATTCAATTATCTAAAATTAAAAATGTATGTCTATCAGTACCATGTATGCACAATCTTAGCAGCGTTGTTTGAGAAAAGCAAAGAACACGTTGAAAGATTGAAAGACAATCCAAAGAGCTTATCTCGTATCTTCCATAATTAAGTGAACCACAACACGGAAAGGCAATTCTTGCCTGGTTTCATGAAGAGCATTTATCGACGAGGTCGATTTACATATTAAGACTTATAATTTCGCCTTCGTCAAATTGCCAATAAATTTCAGTTCTTTGTGACCCATCCCATGCTTGGCCTTCTCACTATCGAAGCACTCTTTCAAGTATGCCAGGTAGTCTTGATGGGCTTCTGCCACGTTTTCTCTCGTATACTTTGTTGTCGGGAATGGATCAAACGAAACCGACGTCAGTTTGTGAGTCCTCGGCAGTATCGTGCCCATCTGTCAACACGATGCAATTTCAGCCACTTGCAACCGTGCACTTTTTCGTTGTGCCAAACCCGAAAGCACCTGCTGAAAGCTTTCTCTCTCTGCAAGGACACTTTACAACAGCTTAAAAAAGCTGAATAGAAACTCCAACTGACAGGTGGCCCCTTTAGGTTCCGATCATTTTGCCGCAGGTGTTGCACCTACCTTTCCAACTGGCACCGTGAGAGGCACGTTGAGCTTCTGCGACATCTGGGCCCGCCAAGAGCGCTGGCAGCCTGGCTGATAATATTGCTCCGTAGCTCCGAACACGTAGCACGGCACAATGTCCACCCCCGCGCAGATAGCCGCGTCGATGAAACCTTTGCGGTCGCCTATAAAGTGATACTCATATTTTGGGTCCGGGGAGGCATAACACAGTTCGGAGAATCCACCTGCAACACCATAATCCATAGCAATAATGACCCCTCGGGATGGCAAAGAGAGTCGAGTTCTTCTGGTCAATGTGAAGGCTGCCATGCTCGCGCATCTGCGGTGGCCTAGCACAAGTGCGCTTTTGAAAATAAAGAAGGGACCTTGGCACAGAACCGACTGACACGTCCGATATTGACGCTGGTGAAACGGCTTTTGTCACAAGACTTTACAAGCGAGTCGTTGGACAACGGATCGTTGAAGTTGAAGGAGGTCAAGAGCCCAGTACTTGCGTGTTCCAGGCTCTAAGAAACGGCACTTAGTCACAAATGCTTCATTTGAGTCGTGAGAGGTTGTTACGCCGGGAAAAAAAGTTTGTGAAAAGAAGCACAAGAACAGTGTAAAGAACCTCAACAGTTCCTTCGTTGCCCAACAAGAACAGACACCATGCGGCCCGCAGGATCATATACTCGGGGAGACCAAAAAACGTGTTCCCGGTGCATAACACCAGCACCTGACCTCAAAGCTTTCAGAGACGTACACAAAAAGAAAGTGTCACGCGGCTGGCATACCGCGCGACTTATCGGTAACCTACAATATGCTAAGATTGGGTAACACCTGGAACGAGGCAAACCGACTTCGTCTCCAACGCAGCAAGGATTGACTTGCGGTCAGCGTTGATGCATGCCGACTCGGGGCGACCCCCATTGATGAGTTCCCGAAGAATCGGGAAAGCTTCCGCGAACTTGCCCACGGCACACACCGCGGGTAAGTCGTGGCACACGCTGACCCCCTGCACAGACGGCGACGATCAAGTCAGCGTTCCAAGCAACGAGTCTGCCCGCCTCGTCGCAAAAGAACACTGAAATACCAGCTAACACACATGTGAGCGCTGGCGCAGCGCTTTCTTTGCGAAGCCTTTCACAGACCGGGTCGATGGTAACACGTTGGTCACGTCGAGGCCGTTTTGTCTTTGGTGCGAAGCGGCTAGCGTTATCAGAAAGGCAGTGGTGAACGCAGAGAGGGGTGCGGTATGCGATGTAGGCTGTACGCAGTGAGGAGCATGACGCGTGACGTAGGCGTTTGACCCTCCGGAGGTTTGACTGGGAACTGCTTACCGTGGTGTGGAAAGAGCGGTTTGTTTGCACGGCCAGTACGGGCCCGTCGGCGAAGAAGCCGTGTGGATGCACGCACACCAGGTACTTCCTGGGCACCGCGAATGAAGCTTCAGCAACAAAACAAGTATGGAGAAGACACCGTGAGGATGCTCGCAAACCAGGTACTTCCTGACTTACGCGTGTGAAACTTACAGAAATTGGCAATTTCAAGGACAGAGCTGCATCGAAAGAACTGTAGAGTGGGTGCGTGTCGCACTTTGACTTGTCCAGCGGTCGCGTGAACGCAGTTTCCTCTTTGTATCCGGGAGGTGAGCACAAGTAGAGTACATATTGCACCAAGTTTTGCCATTGCGGATTCTTACTGAGCCATACGAAATAAGCGAGGAAGCCGACTGCCGTTGAGCGAGGGCGTCGATAAAGAGAAATTAGAAGGGGAACGAGCCAACCACCAAGCTTTAGCGTGTTGCCAAAAGCGAACATGAGATGTTTGATCAAAGCTGGCCAGCTTGCTAATGGATGTTTCCATGGAGAGTTGGGGAGCGTAATGCTCTTGGGATCGGGCATGCCGTGCCTCAATTATTCCCTCACACAGTCCAGGCAGACAGGAAATGAATAACTAGCTAGAGTATCCCAGTTTTTCAGTTATAACGATAGTTCCAGATCACGAACGAACGCAACGAAACTTTTGAACATATGGAACTAGATGGCACCAACTCAGCGTAAAACAGATTTCAACACCTCTTTGTCGGAACCATGAAAGGCGGCAAAGCTTAAAGCCAACCCTGCCGAATACTTACGAGATCAAGATTTTACTTCAGCATCAAATCAAATCTTCACCATAAACGCACAAAGTCCTCCCGCATTGTCACGAAGGAAGCAGCCGGTGTTTGAGCTGGCGAAACATCGCTACCTAATGCTGTTTCGCTGTCATGTTAATGGGGTGTTGATGTTGGTAATTGGAGACACCTTATATTTTTTCCAGTTCAGATCTTCAGGCGAGGGTGAACAGGCGGAACAAGAACTGGCGCAGGCGAGGGCCCGCAGCGGGGCGATGAGCAGACACACGACAGACGTCCGATGTGACAATTGGATATTGCAATTGGAGCACACGTGCCATTCGCATTCCCGATTCCGTGTTTCCGTCCCATCTCCCATGTTTCAGGGCATGTTCTCGCCTTCGATTGGCTCTAATTGGGCAATCGTTGGTCACGAAAGAGCATATGACTACATCCGCGACTCAGATATGAACATATGATCAGATTTTAACAGATTTCAAAAATCGGAAAAAAATAGCAAAAGGACTTTTTCTCGGTATTTTTTGTCATGGAATGACTTCAACCGCCCTTCTCGACCACCTCCAAGTTTCAAATTGATGTTTTAAAAATAATCGAGCTGGCTCTAGCGGATAAAGTCATACCGAAGCCAATTTCCTCTAGTCACAGTGTTAAGCCCGTGTTAACACCGTAAGGGCGAATCCGTTTTTAGCAGTATGAGCGCGGAAACATCCATAACGGCCACGGTAGTCAACTATTGGATATTGCTGGAAGTAGCACTGTGACACTCAATTCCGTCACCTATCACTTCCTATAGTAGGGTGTGTGACCGTCACTAAGCCTGAACCCTAGACTCGTTGTCCTCAATCAACGGACAACTTATGTGATTCGGTATTCATTCTGACGGAAACAACCTTATCGTTAGATATATATCAGTTACTATATATTGGGCTACGGTCCGAATGCTTTCACTTTCGGTAAACCAACTAAGTGGAGTATAACATAACGAAAGCTCGGCTTAAGCCGGAAACCCTAAATCTGCGACTGTCAGGGCTCGCTATGTGGCTGCTGCCCGACAGTCCTTGTGAAAGGACTGGAATCTCGTTCAGTCCTACAGTAATACCTCACCTTTAAGGAAACAGGAATTTGGAGCCAACCTAGCTTTTTCCGTATTTTTCCCCGACTCCCCTCAGCCGTCACTTACCGAAATTACTAACGAAAAGGAAACGCGATTCGAGCGTCAGCCAGCCTCTTCTCTTAAATCCATTTCTTTTTAGGGATTGGAAAGCGCAGTCAGCCAGCGCATTCTCTTAAATTCTGCATGGATCCGAGCAGTCGCCAGGAACTGCGAGAATTACATGCTGACTTTCAAAGTGGGATGATTAGTCAGGAAGACTACGACGACTTGAAGTCGATAGTCATAACGCGTATCAAGGCCAAAGCGCCACTCAATGAGAGTCCCAGCGGTGAGACCGAGAAAGCATCAATGCAGAGTGACACGGTTGAGCTTAATAATAATGGAATTTCCTGATGTTCAGCTAGCCTTCGTTGACATTCCGATTTCCGTTAACGAAATGATTCGGCAGCCTTCATTTCCTTATTTGGGTACATTTTCTTAATGCATTTTTCCGACCCCTCTCGAAAAGTCAGTCGCTTCATTTCCTTAAATGTGAGGTATTATTGTATCACAAGGACCGGACGCGCAGGATTTTTTTTAACCATCCTCTTGATGCTCCTAGTGCCTATCCTCCGGATTGTAGTCTCATTGGGACCTAAACTGAGTACCCCTTTGCCCGCGAGACCGCTCGCATGCTGCTCGATGCGGGCACGCCTTTTCAGGGTACGTACGAGCGAGCTTTTGGGTATCCGTTTCTTGGCCAACGTCAACCCGCACTCCGACATCATCAACTTCAACGCGGCTCTGGCTTCGGCGAAACGGAAGAACACCCTCGACACGGAGGAGATCAAGGGGCTCTTCATCGACGCCCTCGACAAGGTCTTCTGCGCGACCGTGGTCAACAGGCTCACGCTCACCGACCAGCGGGCGGCCGTCGGACCTAAACACGCTACAACTGTGGACAAGACAGTGCTAGGTACGCGAGCAACGCCAAGGCCGGCGTGTCGGGCGGCCTCTCCGCAGCGACGCTCACCGTGGACACCGGGGAGAAATCCGCTATCGCAGACCTCATCACCTCCATCATC
Organism: Cymbomonas tetramitiformis; assembly: GCA_001247695.2. Taxonomy (NCBI): domain Eukaryota; kingdom Viridiplantae; phylum Chlorophyta; class Pyramimonadophyceae; order Pyramimonadales; family Pyramimonadaceae; genus Cymbomonas; species Cymbomonas tetramitiformis. The sequence goes on from LGRX02004927.1 coordinate 11,717, forward strand.
CTGGACCTTCGGCGGCAGGTGAAGACTTTGTCATCCCGCATGGACGACACGAAGGATTTCACACCACGTGGAGCGAAGCCGCGGGGCAAGATGATCCATTTCGCGGCGAGGGACCTGCCTGCCGGTGGCAACCAACAAACTATTGGGAATAAATGAATCTCGATCATCATCTAAAAACCTTCATTTTGACACAATTTTCGTCGTCTAAAGTTATTGCCACGTTATCTGAAATGCGTCACGTAAGCGAAACGTAAGCGACACGTATAAAGTCGTCCCGCGAGTTTTATTACAAGATATTACTCATTTCTTTTATTTATGCATGATGCTTTCGTACTCGGCGAGTCCCGGTAGATTTTGTTGGTGCATTTTTGTTCATATGCAAGCATGGCATGTACAAGTATGCAAATCAAGGTACGGGTAACGCTTGGGGCCTATGTGGCTATTACCCGGCGGTTGAGTACTCTCTTGAGTACCGAAGGGAAATATGTTGAGTGACCATTAGACTCGGCCATAAGAGTCAATTGACATCTCTTAAAATTCATTCAAGCCCCTTTTGAATTTGTCCAAACACGACTGCAAGTCATTGTTGAGTTTAGCCGCCTTTATTTGCAGTGCGAACTTGGGGGGTAAAATGCCTGAAAATAGTTTTTTTTTTCGGTACTCTCTTGAGTACCGACGGCAAAACACCTCGCTAGACATGTTTGTTGGCCTCAAGAGGTCGGATAAACCACTACCCTTTTACTTTGAGATGTACTCTAAAGGTTTGTAATGTTGATTGCCACTAGGATGCCGTTTTAGCCGCACACAACCTTCGGGTATAGTGGTCACTAAAAGAAATTGAAATTTCCCTGATTTTGCGTCTCAAATGTGGGTAAGATATTCAAATGCATGCACCCTAATGGTTGAATTTTTCCATAAAAATTCCTAATTATAGTTTGAAGTCATATAGAATGTATCATCACTATGCTTACTACGGGTGATATGTCACACAGACCGCATGATATGATGGGTCACGCAAAACTGAGATTTTTGTCATTTCGTCCCATACTTAAGGAATCCGGAGTTGAGCCCGTTTGTGCGAGCCATGCATCGCGCAGCAAACGGGGCCATCCTTAGCGGGCAAGGCCCGGTATCGATAGTTCGATAACTCCGATTAATCGATTAATCGGAGTTATCGTCGTCGTTCGATATGTTCAAATGACTTATCGTAAATATCGTTATCTTTCGATAAGTTCGCAAAACTGGCGTTGTCGTTCGACAGGTTCGCAAAATTGTCGTTGTCGCTCGACAGGTTCACAAAACTGTCGTCGTCGCTCGACAGGTTCACCGGAATTGTCCTCGTCACTCGATTGGTTCGACGCGATTTTGTTATTTGATTAATCGACACCTCATGTGAATGGCAGTAATCGATAAGTACGATAACCACTTTGACGGATCAACGTGATCTTGAGCTATCACGATAGGTACCATTCTAAACCACATCGATCCAACCAATTAACAACCGTTATTCATCGATCCCAAGATGATTCCAAAACTTCATATTATTGGTGCAGACTTCGGAATAGCAAAGTAGGGGCGAGCGAGGAATTCGTATAAAAAATATAATCTGTGAGCATTTTAATCCCATTCATCGCTAATCTACGTACCGACTGTTTCGAAATTCGTTGAGTAAAGATGCCTCGTGGCAAAGGTGCCAAGCGCAGAAAGACCAGTGACGCCGACGTGGTTCTGCACGCGCAGGGTCAAGGCCCTGTGAAACGAACTCAGAAAAACCCTTACGACCTCACGGGCAACGACGACACTGTCTTCTCCGTCCGTGAGATAAACGCGGAAGCAGTAAGGAAAGGTAAACCTGTGTGGCTCATAGGTTGGGAGGGTTTCACTGATAACGAGGACACATGGGAGCCCATCGAGAATCTCGCCGGACACGAACAGGAGATAGCAGCTTTCCGCAAGGACAAGGAAGAACGATCCCGGGTTGATGCGCAGAATCATAGGGCCAACCAAAAACGGAAGACCCCTTCAGAACAACAAAGTGCTTCAGGTGCATCTGGAAGTGCGTGTGTTACACATTTCGCCCGTTGTGCTTCTTCGTTCGTTCGTTCGTTCTTCGTTGTGTTTTCTTGCGTTTGAACTTCGCTGTCTTCGGCCCACGTTCTCACTGCATTCCGGTCTTTCGTTGTGTATATAAATTCACAGATGAAGATGCCAGCACACTGGACGAGAACTGGGTGGAGGGCAAGGGGGGGAAACGCAAAGCAGCGTGTTGGGCATTCTACAAAGTTCGCCTGTGTCCTGAGCAGCCCGAGAAGGTCCTCGCGCTGTGCTGCAAAGTATGTGGACCGGATTCTTCGCCTACGTGGAGTGGGAACACTTCCAACCTACGCTCTCATCTTGCGCACATACACAAGGACTTGTATTGCAAGATGGTCGAGGCTGAGTCTGCCGACTCTGCAACTACCGAGGAGACTCGGGGCGTCAACGCCGCCAAAGTTGGGACCATAGAGGCGATGTTGCCACCTATTTCCGACGAAAAACGTGACGAGTTGCATAAGAAGGTGCCTCCCCCTCCCCCCCCCACCTCCTTCCTTCACTCTCTATAGATTTTCTTATGTCGGTATTTTCTCATGACCTGTGCGTGGCAGTGAATATGATTGAAAATTGAAAATGGACGTGCGCCTCTCAAATACTATGGCATTGTGTCGCATATGCTTGAATGTAGGTTGACCACCTGAGTCGAGTGATACGCTTGGTTGGTGGCTCCCCGCCTCTGGCCGTGCTTGGGCGAAGAGCCCTTTTTCATTGATGACTATGACTGACTATGATTTTATCATAGTCAACATAGCGAAGACATTATGTTGGTATTCGCTCCTAGAATATTTATTTCGGTATTGATGTTTGTTTGTGTATGCAGTTTGCCCTCTGGATCGTTCGGAATAAAAGGCCTCTCAGCATCGGAGAATCTGACCGCGAGCTTCGTGATATCTTCGAGTTCATCTTCCATGGTAGCTATGTCCCTCCCACCTACAAGTTGGTCACGCAGTACATTTTGGAGTTGTCCGTTGAGGGGAAGAACAAGGTGAAGTTCTATCTTGCGGCACTTTTGGCGGAGGGTATCATGCCCTCCATCGCTGGTGATTTGTGGTCCGAAGGTGGCATTGCCATCTTCGGAATCCTGGTGTATTGGATCGACAAGGGCATGGTGCTTCACGAGAAGTTGCTTTCCGCGGTACCTTTTAGCGATGTTCGTCACACGGGCTTGGAAATCGAGCGTTCCACGAAGGAAAGCTTAGCAGACATGGGGGTTGGTGAGTACACCCTGGATCAGCTTGGCAGTGCTGATAGCGGTGAAACTTCCATCACAGTGGACACTGTGAAGGACTTTGTTCACTCTACCACATCGGATAGTGCTTCCAACATGATTTCGGGTTGGGGGTGCTTCGACGGACATGAGTGCAACTGTCACCTGCTTGCCCTCTGCGTCCTTGTGTTTTTGACATCGGACGGTGTGAAGGAGGCGTTCACGAAGCTGCGTGGTATGACCACGCACTTCAACCATTCAGTGATCGGCCGAAAGCTACTGCATGATTGCCAAGACAAGTACGGACTTTCACGAACTTCCCCACCTCAAGATAACGCCACACGCAGTGGGTGGAAGGGAGCGCGTAATCAGGCCAAGTGGTTCGTAGAGAATCAGGTGTGCACCCATCACAACTCCGGGATTTTGTGTGCCTTGTATTTTTGTTGTGTGCCTTGTATACATATATATAGATATACTGATGATTGAGACGAATAATTGTATGTGTTGCTAGAAGAGTGTTTTGATAGTGTGCGTGTCTTACATAGGAAGCGGTTCAGCTTTACGATGTGGAGCACCCCAAAAGGGCGGCGACATCGGTGGATAATCCGGACGGAAGTCGTTACCGCGACCATAAGATGGACCTGTATGAATGGGACATAGTCAAAGAGTCCTTGTACATATTGGACCTGACTACCAAGGCAGTGGACCTTTTGCAGACCACTTCTTCGCCAACTTCGGGTTTTGTTTTGCCGGTGGTGGGGGGTTTGATCCACAAGCTCAAGGCCGAGAGCAAAGTGAAGTACAATAAGGTAGTCAGGAAAATCGAGAACATAAGTGTGCAAGAGGCAAGACAAAACCTGCTTGAGGCCATTGAACAAAGGTGCGCACTCCGATAAATTGTCGTTTTTGTAGCTATTCACGCGGTGCATAAACCTGGTGTTGGGCAGAACGGCAGATATCTTTGTGTGATTAAATTTGGTGTTGCAATTGTGATGAGTGCCAGGTTCTTCAAGGATCTCCTAGCTTGCAAGCTGGAAGATTTTGCTGTCTCCACCTTCCTCGATCCGCGGTACAAAAACTTGGAGTTCAAAATGTTGGAGGGCTGGCGGTCAGGTACTTTGACCAGATCTCACATCATTCACTTGGCACGCTCTGCGTACGAGGCTGACTGGATGCCTAAAGAGTCTGACACCCCTCTTGCGGTCCCTTCGCCAGCCCTTGAGCATATTGAGCAGAAGAGCAACCTAGTTAGCTTTTTAGAAGATAGTGATGACGATGAGGACAATCTTGTTTCATCAGCATCCGCCGCGCCTTCCACTGAAGTTGAAGATGAATTCAAGAAGTACTTGAGCCTTCCTGCTTGTGATGGGAACTTAGATATCTTGCAGTGGTGGCGAGGGAACTCCACTGAGCTGCCGAACATGGCGTGCATGGCGAGGCAGTTCCTTGCGGCACCTGCCAGCACTGCAGGCGCGGAGAGAACATTTAGCGCCTGCGGGCAGATGCACTCAGATCTGCGTAAGTCAGTGAAGGAAGGGACTCTTCAGCATTCTCTTATTATGGCATCCATCAACACTAAGTACGTGATATTATGTATGTGTATGCTTGTTGTGCCTGCCACCTATTTTTGTGTCTGTCAATTGCATTAGCAGTTATTGTGCTCTTGGGTCTTGGCAGTGTGGTATCGAACTATCGATAGTTATCACGATATTTGGGAGGCAAATCTGTTATTCATATCGCTCGATTAGTTCGTTTCGCTTGTCATTATCGATCGATAGGTTCACAAAACTATCGTCATCGTCCGATAAGTTCACAAAATTGTCGTTGTCGTTCGATAAGTTCACAGAATTGTCGGTGTCGTCCGATAAGTTAGAAAAGTTATCGTTGTCGTTCGATGATAAAAACAGAGTTATTCATTGTTATTTGATAAGTTTAAAAAATCGCGATACCGACCCTTGTTAGCGGGCCACACAATCATTCATCCATGTATCATTATTGTGTATATCTTGAATCTAAGCCACTGGATGGCTCAATCAGTTCGAAAATCCGCTTGTGAAAAATTATCAAGGACTTGTAGACTTTTTCTGCAAAAATGGAAATTTCAAAGCGGCAAAAATCGCTACCCATGTGACAATATGCATGCATTGGGAAGACTGCACGTGATCTGTCGACCAATGGGGCATAAGACAAATTAGTTTAGGTCCTTAAGATGCTGGAGTATACTTGGTAGGTCACCCAAATCACGTTAAGGGGCCTGAAGAAATTATTGCGGCTCGAGTACTCAAGAGAGTACTCAACGCGATTTCAGTACTCTCTTGAGTACTGCCGGGTTATAGCCATATGGCACAAAAGTTCAGAAAACCTTTTTTCGATTTTCCGGTTCGCGAATGTCAAAATAATACGTGGGTTCAAGGATTTTTTTTCATCCGGATTTCTTTTTGGTGCTGTGAGCATGGGAGTTTTATACGTTACTGCCTATATAAGTCCTAACTTGTAACCTTGATTGTAACTTAAAAACCTCGAACTGAAAACGCGAGTCGCGAGAGAATTGCGAGATCGCGAAATCGTCTATCGGCAAAATCGTCACGACCGTAGAATTACTGTTACAGTACTGGAGTATGAGTACGCGTGAAGTACAGTTGATCGGGATCGTGCTATGGCGCTTCGCTTGCGTTGGCGTGTATCCGTATCGGGGACACTGTATCGTGTATCTGTATGTCATTGCCATCGCTGTTCGTCATGAAATACCAAGTAAGTGGTCGCGATTTGTTAGGAACACCGACAGTGATCGATGATTCATCGATAAGTCATCGATAAGTTATCGACAAAAATACCTTTTAAAGTATGCGTGCAGCTGCTGCCCGCTCATGTTTTTAAGCAATTACTGTACACATTACACATCAACCACCACAATATTTTAATTATATTTTCACAGTGATATATACGCTTCGTTTGACGCTCGAAGCGCAGTGAAAGATGCCGTACTCCGCCGCGTTTTAGGATTCTCGCGGGATGTCGGGGTACCCTTACCGCATGCAACGATTCCGCAGCGGTACGTGCAGCGATAAGTCTCCGCTAATTTTCCACTCAAAGTTAACTTAAGTTAACGTCGTGTGAAAGCGCGTTTGGCTTGATTCCGTCCGTATTCGCGGATGTGAGCGAGCCACGAGGAAGGTCTAAATTGCGGGACTGTGCTTGGGGTACTATGCTACACACTCGTGGGTCAGGGCCACTCTGTATGTTATTTCATGTCTTTTTGGGAGAGCTATGCAAAGGTACATATTTCTTTTTATATTATATCACTGGATCAGGGCCAGACTGAGGTGCACGTCCGAAGACATTTTTCTTAGTTTTTAACAGCAGGCCGAGCTCTTCCCCCGTTCCTCCTATATGTGCATTTCTATCTCACACATGTCTCACGAGCATACTCGAGCTATCGGATCGCGGATCGATATCGAGTCGGGCCAGCACTCTACGGTATGGAGTCTCTATACTCCCCAAGTGCTTAAGGCGTCGTGCCCCCTGGCACAACTCCCCCCCCCTTAGGAGTGATCCATCTCCTGAAATCACTCCATTCTAAGGTACCTAGCTAAGATTCCAGTTCTTAGGTATTCTGGTTCCTCTCCCTAGCCACGGTGTCGGCGCTCTCGGCAATGACCACAGTGGCGGCGCTCTCGGTGGTGGCCACGGTGACGACGCTATCGATGGTGGCCACAGCGGCGCTGTCCATGGTGGCCACGGTGGCGACGCTCTCGGCAGTGGACGTCACAACGTCGTCGCTCTCGGTGGTGGCCACGGTGGCGGCGTTGTCGATGGTGGCCACAGCGGCGGTGTCGATGGTGGCCACGGTGGCGACGCTGTCGGCAGTGGACGTCACAACATCGTCGCTCTCGGTGGTGGCCACGGTGTCGGCGCTCTCGGCAATGACCACAGTGGCGGCGCTCTCGGTGGTGGCCACGGTGGCGACGCTGTCGATGGTGGACGTCACAACGTCGTCGCTCTCGGTGGTGGCCACGGTGTCGGCGCTCTCGGCAATGACCACAGTGGCGGCGCTCTCGGTGGTGGCCACGGTGGCGACGCTGTCGTTGGTGGCCACAGCGGCGCTGTCCATGGTGGCCACGGTGGCGACGCTCTCGGCAGTGGACGTCACAACGTCGTCGCTCTCGGTGGTGGCCACGGTGGCGGTGTCGATGGTGGCCACGGTGGCGACGTTGTCGGCAGTGGACGTCACAACGTCGTCGCTCTCGGTGGTGGCCACGGTGTCGGCGCTCTCGGCAATGACCACAGTGGCGGCGCTCTCGGTGGTGGCCACGGTGGCGACGCTGTCGATGGTGGACGTCACAACGTCGTCGCTCTCGGTGGTGGCCACGGTGTCGGCGCTCTCGGCAATGACCACAGTGGCGGCGCTGTCGATGGTGGCCACAGCGGCGCTGTCGATGGTGGCCACGGTGGCGACGCTGTCGGCAGTGGACGTCACAACGTCGTCGCTCTCGGTGGTGGTCACAGCGGCGTCGTTCTCACTCCGCGCGGTGGCGACACGCCTAGAGAGCAAGTCTCCTCGGCGGCATGTGGCTCCGCAACCCCATCGCAGGGTGCGGACGCCCAAAGCGCTGGCCCCTCCGGCCTCGGCGACACCCCCGTGGGTGTGCGCCGCGCTCTGCGCCCGTCGGCGGGGCGGGTGTGTGCGGCGCGGTGCTCCCGGGTCATCGGTGCCTCCCCCACAAGTGGGCTCGGAACACCCGGGCGCCATGCGCGCGCTGCTCGCTGCTCCCTCCAACACGCCCCGTGTCGCTCGGCGTGTGTGGGTGCAGCGGCGCATCACTCCCCCAGTGGCAGCTCTCTGCGTACGAGCAGCTGCCTCTCTCGCCCGCGGTGGCGTCCCACGCGCGGCGGCGCGCTCTCACTCCCCCCCTCAAAAATCACGGCGTGCTCCAGCGCGTGATGTGAGGCGGCCTCGGGGGAGGGCGCGGCGGCGACACGCCTAGAGAGCAAGTCTCCTCGGCGGCGTGTGGCTCCGCAACCCCATCGCGGGGTGCGGACGCCCAAAGCGCTGGCCCCTCCGGCCTCGGCGACACCCCCGTGGGTGTGCGCCGCGCTCTGCGCCCGTCGGTGGGGCGGGTGTGTGCGGCGCGGTGCTCCCGAGTCATCGGTACCTCCCCCACAAGTGGGCTCGGAACACCTGGGCGCCATGCGCGCGCTGCTCGCTGCTCCCTCCGACACGCCCCGTGTCGCTCGGCGTGTGTGGGTGCAGCGGCGCATCACCCCCCCAGTGGCAGCTCTCTGCGTACGAGCAGCTGCCTCTCTCGCCCGCGGTGGCGTCCAACGCGCGGCGGCGCGCTCTGACTCACTCCCCCCCTCAAAAATCACGGCGTGCTCCAGCGCGTGATGTGAGGCGGCCTCGGGGGAGGGCGCGGCGGCGACGCGCCTAGA
>LGRX02004928.1:0-24215 GCA_001247695.2 Cymbomonas tetramitiformis
AGTACAAGGCTAGTGTCCGTCTGAGACCGGACTGGCAAGGGAACCCGCTGTATCGCAAGGGGTATAAGTTGTCCCAGGAAGGGTTGCGCCAGTTGCGTCTGCAACTAGACGAGCTCCTAGCCAAAGGGTACATGCGACCCTCAGCTTCCCCTTGGGGGTGCCCGGTGTTGATGGTGCCTAAGCCTAGTAACCCTAAAGAGCTGCGTCTGGTCATTGATTATAGGCAGATCAACGAGATCACAGTCAAGGACAAGTATCCTTTGCCCGACGTCCAGAGTCTGCTAGACGACCTCCAGGGAGCAACGGTCTTCTCCACGATGGACGCGCTATGGGGATTCTGGCAGATACCCATGAGTGCGGATGACGTGGAGAAGACAGCCATGACCACTCACTTCGGAGCGTATGAGTGGTTAGTCATGCCCATGGGATTGTCTAATTCCCCGAGCACGTGGCAAAGGATGATGACCCAGTACCTGGGGCACCTCCCCTTCTGTAGGGTCTTCGTCGACGATATCATGATCTTCAGCGCGGACGATCCCGGAGAAGGGGGTGCCCCTGGCAGAAATGCCCATCAGGTACACTTGGATCACCTGCGTCAAGTGCTGGAGGCGTGTCGGAAAAACTCGGTCTATCTCAAGAAGTCCAAGGTGAAGTTGTGTAAGCGAGCAGTCCGTTTCTTAGGGCATGTAGTGGATCGGGATGGATGCCGTCCTCAACAGGATAAGGTAGCGTCGGTGCGCGATTGGCCGGATCTAGAAACGGTCACCCATGTACGGCAGTTCTTGGGTATGTGCGGGTTTTACCGGCGATACATCCAGAACTTTGCCGACCTGGCGTACCCGCTGACCCGACTCACCAAATCCGGTGTGGAGTGGGCGTGGGGGAAGGAAGAAAAAGCAGCATTCAACCGTTTGAAAGCAGCTCTGATCTCTTCCCCAACTCTAGCACTCCCTGACCAAAGGGGAGCCGCGGACGGATCTAGGCCTTTTTGTGTGCAGACAGATGCCAGCGGAGTCGCCCTAGGAGGAGTACTCATGCAGGATTTTGGGCAGGGCTTGCAGCCGATAGCCTTCGAGAGTCGGCAGTTTTCGAGTGCAGAGCAGAACTATCACGCAGGAGAGCGGGAGTTGTGTGCGATACACCATTGCACCGCAATCACCTGGAGGCACTATTTGATCTTCACATCCTTTAAGCTTATTGGAGATCACAAACCCCTGCAGTGGCTATTCGCTCCGGCACGCGAACTCAGCCGACGGCAAGCCCGCTGGTACGAGGACTTAGTAGAGGTAGGCGTGCATCAGATGGAACACGTCCCAGGGTGGTGTCTGGTGGTACCGGATGCCCAGTCCCGACGGCCCGACTATAAGGAGTTGTCGGCTAGGGAAGGGTTGAAGGAGAAGGGTATCGTCGACCGTTCTACGGACGGCCCTCGAGTCTCGAAGCGTACCGACGTCCCTAGTAAGGAGATCCCAGAGAAAGTCGACGAGGACGAAGACCCGGCTTCCGTCTTAGACGCCGTCTTTGAGTACAGTGACTCAGAAGACGAGTCAGTGCCACCCACCAGTCCCCCAGTTGTGATCGGAGAACTTACCCACCTGAATGGGCTTACTTGGGTAGAAACCCCGGATCTCTGGTCAGACGCTGCAGATACATTGAGGGTAGGAGAGAAGGCTCTCGAGGACGCAGAGTCACTGGCTGCTGTCACTAGGTCCGCCCAAGTCAGGGAAAGAGAGTCGGCTACCCCGGTCGGCCATCACAGCAATCAGGCAACCGGCTCCCACTACGATCGAGTGGTGGACCGGCAGGACTGGAGACTAATTAAGGAACGCTTCGATGAGATAGTTGCTCAGTACGGTCCGTTCGACGTTGACGCTTGGTGTGACTCCATGGGGGTTAACCGGCAAGTTGAACACTTTTGGACTGACTGCTTGAAGGAGCAGTGGCGCGGGAACCGGGAAGCACGTGTGGTGCAATCCGCCGTACACTAAGGATTCGGACTTGATAGAAAGAATCCTGAGACACTTCCTTGCCGAATGGCGAGCCGACCCAGAGAACACCTCTGCTATGTTCCTCCTGCCGGACTATGACGCCCCCTGGAGGCGTTTAATCCACCCCAAGTACGGTCTCCACCCAGTTAGAGTCTTCGACGCTAGGGATGAGAAAGGACGTCCTAACCACTTGTTCGAGTCACCCGATGGAGGTCGACCGCCCTTGCGATGGCCGGTTATCTTGGTCTGGGCCCCAGCCGCTAGTCGGTCCAGGCCGCGTGCTCCGCCAGTACGCAAGTCCGCCAAAGATGGTCAGGACACCGAGGAACCGCTTGTCACCTCAGGTGTTGCAGCTAAGGCCAGGTCAGCTTTAGGGCCCCTCAAGGCAGACCAGTTTGTGCGAGCCTTACAGGCGGAGTATGACAGAAGTCCGTACCTCAGCTCGCTGAGAGAGGAATTGGCAGCAGCACCCCATCAACGGACAGACACCTTTCGTATGGTAGATAACATGATCTGGAGGGTGGCAGAGGGTAGATATCAGCTGGTGTTGTCTCAGGACTCGCCCCTCAGGGAGCTAGTGATGCGCGAGGCCCACGAGTCACCGGCAGCAGGACACACCGGGAGGGACAAGACGTTAGACAGGGTTAACCGCCGGTTTTGGTGGCCGCGTATGAGTAGGGACGTCACTGAGTGGTGCAAGTCGTGTCCCGTGTGTCAGCAGACCCGGCCCCGCAACGGCTATCCCGACGGCCAGTTGAACCCGCTGCAAGTGCCAGTCCGGTTATGGCAAGTGGTGAGTATTGACTTTGTCACCGGCCTTCCGCGTACAGAAAGAGGCTACGACGCCTTTGCCACATTTACGGATAAGTTGTCCAAAATGGTGCACGTCGTCCCTATGTTGTACGCGGATAGTTCGGCGGCCCAAGTCGCGCGCATGTATTTCGATCAGATATGGCGCCTCCATGGGGCCCCTATGAAGATCGTGTGTGACCGGGACTCCCGGTTCCGGGATGAGATGCATCTGGAGTTGCACCGGTTGATGGGGGTCCAAGTGGCCTCCACCACTCCTTATCACCCCCAAGGGGACGGACAGGCGGAGCACACTAATCACACGGTCGAACGGATGCTGCGCGCCTATGTCGACGCGAACCAGCAGGATTGGGATCTGTGGTGCACCCCGGTTGAGTTTGCCATTAATGACTCTCGGTCTGCGGTCACGGGCTTTACCCCGTTTGAGCTGATGTATGGCCACGCTCCGGCCTCCCAGCTGGACTTCTTCGTAGAAGCAGCATTGGCGTCCCGCGGAGGCCGCGCTAAGGGGGGGAGGGGTGTAGCAGTCAAAAAGGGTACAGCCCACGAGACGGCTCGCCAGTTTGTGCGCCAATTACAGTTGGCCAGGGAGAAGTTGTTACTGGCCCAGCAACAGCAAATAGCACAGTATGACGCGCGTCACCGAGCTAGGAGCTACGCTATAGGCGACGAGGTCTGGGTCGACGCAACGCACCTCACTCAGCCAGGGGACCGGGGCCTACACAAGAAGTTGCTCAAAAAGCGCTTAGGGCCCCTCAGGGTGTTAGAAGCGTTCCACAGCGACCGGCAGATGGCCCTCCCACCTAGTGAACGCGGAGCGCCGTCCGCCTACCGACTGCAAACACCAAAGCAGTGGAAGGTGCACGATGTCTTCACAGTGGACCGGCTTTCCCCAGTGGAGTCCAGTAGCCGTTTTGTGGAAAGGGCAAAGGAAATCCCTCCCCCTCCGGTGCACGTCAGCGGTCGCAAGGAGACCCACGTGGAGTGTATTGAGAGGTCACGCACCCGACAGCACAAGGGTAGAAGGTGGACAGAGTACCTAGTTAAGTGGACGGGTATGCCTCGTAGCGAGAACGAATGGAAGACGAGGGAAGATCTCGAGTGGGATGGTGCGGGCAGGCCAGGGGTGCCCAATAGAGCGTTAGTGGAATTCGAAAAAGTGGAGGCAAAGAGAGTGCAGCGAGAGAAGTTACGCGTCCAACAGCAACAGTAGACGGCAGTAGGAGCCGCAATTCGGACTACTTTGTCAGAAGAACTGTCGGTAGATGGCTCCTTGCCGTGGGTGCCGGAGGAGCGGTTTGACGAGGAAGTAGGTACTGGTACCTTCGCGCGAGTGTCTACCACCTACACCGGACCCGGGAGTAGCACGGCAAAACTAGAAGTGGAACCAACAGACCGGCTCAAGATACTCGTGTTGTTTAGCGGAACGGGATCTGTCGAAAGGCAATTCACCAAGCAATTTCCGGGTAGCGAAGTGGTTGCTGTAGACATTCAGCCCAGATGGAATCCTACTCATTGTGAGGATATCATGCGATGGGATTACAGACAGTTCAGACCCGGCCACTTTGATGTGATTTGGGCCAGTCCACCGTGCACTGAGTACAGTCAGGCAAAGACAGTAGGGGTCCGGGACCTGAGCGTTGCTGATCGTCGAGTCCGTAGGACACTAGCCATTATCCAGTATTTGGGACCCCATGCGTACTTCATTGAGAACCCGCAGGGGAGGGCGCCGTACGGACTGCACTCGCGCCGATGCATGAGGAATCTTCCACCTCCTCACCTCGCCACGTACTGTAGGTACGGTGCGCCGTTTAGGAAACCGACGCATATCTGGACCAACATGCAGTTGCGTTCGCCCCTCCTAGTGTGCGATACGACGACTCCCTGCGAGTTCTTCCGCCAGCACGGAAAGCATGAGAAGGTTGCGCAAGGAGGGACAGCCTTGAGAGTCGGAGGAGAGTCTGTGAAAGGGATGGGCGCGAGAGAAAACCTGTACAGCATCCCAGCGCGCCTGCTTCGACAACTGTTTCAAGACTTGCCCGTGACTGCAGAGGTGTGTCATTATATGTCTATGTTGTTGGATAGGGAAGGTTCGGATGAGAGTGACGAGCCCCCTGAAGAGAAGAGTGACCTTGACGAACGCGAATGCGCCCTCGAATTAGACGAACCGATAGCACTCGCCGGAGCACGATGCGATGCGCCAACGGCCCAGGAAGGGGGTTGGGAATCCGATGCGAGTGGGGTCAGTGACTGACGGTGCAGGACAGGTTGAGCCATGCCTCCGATGCTTGTTTAAGGGAGCATTGGCTCCAGCCTCGGTACGACCAGGCGGCAGGTTGAAACCTGGGTAATCCATTCATGAGAGCATTGGCTCTAGTTCGGCGGTGCCGGGCAGCAGGTGGAAACCTGGGTAATCCATTCAGGGGAGCATTGGCTCTAGTTCGGCAGTGCCGGGCGGCAGGTTGAAACCTGGGTAAACTATTTCACGAAAGCATTGGCTCCGGCCTCGGTGCAGCCAGGCAACAGGTGGAAACCTGTATAATCCATTCAGCAAGAGCAGTGGCTCTAGCCTCGGCGTGACCGGGCGGCAGTTGGAGCACTGGGTAAAAGCTCTGGGCAGGCGTCCCAAGAACCGCTGGGCAGGCGTCCCAAGAACCGCCAGGTAATTGGCAAACCTATTGTCATCCCTGTACTGTGCGTGTATGCTATACTTTGAGGTTTCGATACCTTGTGTGTCTGGAAGTGTACATGTGAATCCAGGCACCAGGAGCAGGGTCCTGGGAATCCCCGGGCAGGCGCCCCGAGAACCGCCGGGTTTGACAGGCCTAAAAACTGTCAGGATGAGCCATTTATGGTCATCGGGACCGCCGTAGGTTCCAGGCGGCCCATGTGGTCAGCGAGGACGTGACCTTCCCTAAGGGAGTTGTGATAGGAGGACAAGCGCAACAGATATAGCAAGCACAGAAAATAAGATAAGCAAAAATAGCTAAGTATAAAATACAGTGGAGTACTTAGTACGGAGTACAGTACTCAGATGACAGATGATGACATATGACAGTCCGAATTACTATAGTAATAGTAGTAGTCGGTGCTCCGGATGGAGCTCCGATAAAGCATATGCTAGAGAGCTTTCGGGCTGAATTCCGAACAGACAGTGTTTCCGAGTGGTAAAAAGTATATAGCCGACTGTGCTTGCATATATTGCATAACTTGTTTCCAGTGATCGCCTGGTGTATTAGAAGTAATTTAGACAGTATCGATTGCATACCTGTTCTAGTGTCTTGCCTTGTTAGGGCTGAGTAATTATAGAGTAGCGAATAGAATAAGTTGAGAGTGTAGACTCCCACATTTAACACGATTGTTTAATCCATGGTCGGGGCGGACTAAAAGTATCGCCGACTAAAAATGTGATCAAATTTGGGTGAAAATGGCCCATAAATTTCAAAAAAATCGCTTGGTGGGGCTGAACTGGCCCAAAAATTTCGGCCCGGTTTGGCTGCAACACCCCAAAATTTTCGCTCGGCGAAAATTCGAAGAAGATGACTAAAAATTCTCGCCGAAATAATAACCCCCCCCCTCCCCGACTAAATAATTCGCGTCAGCGAAATAATACCCCCCTCCCCCCGACTAAATAATTCCGCAATAAGCTTGTTTCACTCGATACTCATACTGTAACATCGCATATGCCATGCCACCCACTAGCTCGCTCGACTGCACGTGGCACTCTTTCCCAAGCCCGAGACAGACGTGAAAGGCCAACATGAACATCAACAGTACTTAAAACGGAAATTGGTGATAAATTCAGTTGAGGTAGAGAACCAACCAGTTCCCATACTTGAGCCAGTTCTCATTCCTGAGAAATCATCAGCAGCATTAAATTGCTGAACCTGAAACAAGGCGTTGCTGCATCCGAATTGCCGATGGCGTACACCTCTACGCAAGCATATAACGACTGCCTATCCCTTTGGGGAGCAGCAGCGCGACGAGAAGGTTGCATCCCTGGGGGTGCACACCCTGTAGTTGATACTATTCCGAAACCCCACGCTATCACCCGCCGCACTTTCTTTTACGACTTCGCGTGTCCAACTACTACCCGCCCTGTCCGTAGCTTGCGTCCAGGCCTGGTAGTAGATGACGACGTCAACGACTATCACTCCGACCTTGAAGTCGGGGAGGAGGACTGCTATGACCATTCTGCGGATAGTGATATTTGTATTCCGCGAACCACAACGCTGAGTGAGTGGTTCCCAGTTTTTGAGGATGACTTCCTTGCGACGCACAACGCTGCCGCCCGACGAGGGGATGCTTTCGATTGTCTGCCGGGCTCCAGCTGGACAGCACGTGAACCTCCTCGTGGACACCTCGAGGAAGGGGGAAACGATTTAGAGACCGAACAACCTCACGATTCTGATGAAGAGTGGTCGTTGTGCTCTGAGCTCGATGAATATCGTGAGGACGATAACGTTACCCCACCAGAAGACTTTCCCGCCTTTCTGAAAGTGGGCTTTCCAGCGCTTGGCCGCATCTCACAACATGCTTGTTCGTACGCGGAAGCCGTTGCAAGCACTTCATTGGAGTTTGACATTTTGGATGACAACCAGTCTGAAACCTCGTCGGTCTGGTCCTCTTTCTCTGCGCCCCTTACGGCCGGCCGAACTGCCAGGCAGCCGGAAGAGTCAACTACGAAGCCAAAACTTGCTGCTGTTGAAGAGGCGGGGGAGTTATCATGCTTCGATGACTACGAAGCGCAAAAGAGTTTTGGGGCTAGGGGCTTCAGCAACAAAGTCCGGGGATCTGTACAGCGACAGGCCACTCGTGCAAAGCGGCTTGAGGCCAACGCTGCTCACGTGAATCGGCAGCTTGCTCAAGCTCCTTGGCAGCTTGCTGCTACGCCAGTTTCTAGAGCGGCGGATCAAGGCACTCAGAGGCGAACACGAGCCACAAACTTCCAACGAGCCCTTACGCGTCCAAATGTCAACACAGCTCGAACGCAAGTATCAAGGCTACGTTAGGTCACGTGAACATCTGCAACGGACTCGAGTACGCTGTAAGCTGTGTGAGCGTAAGGAAGCAGATTCTGGAGCACCTTGCACGCTTTGTATTGTGCCAACGATGTTGTAGTGTTTGTACTGAAACTTAAATAGCACCGTGAAAATATTAAACTGCTCCACGCTGCACAGACCGTCGCGCAAAGAATGGGTGAATGGGTGAATGGGCGAATGGGGAAATGGGTATTTCACCCAGTGAAAATACAAAACGGTCCTCGAATTATTTTCATGTGAAAATTCAACAACGCGTCCCTCTTCCGGAATATCGCCGCACCCCCCCTCCCTGACAAGTGAAATTCCACAACGGGCCCCGAAAATACTGAAAATACACTTTGGTCTACTTTTCGTAAAAAATGCAACGTCACCTCCCCGATAAAGTGAAAATGCAAATCAGTTGAAAAACAACAACTGAAAATACAATGACGCGTCCTTCTTCCGGAATATCACCGCACCCCCCGCCCCAACAAGTGAAATTACACAACGGGCCCCGGAAATACTGAAAATACACTTTGGTCTCCTTTTGGTAAAAAATGCACCGAGACGTATCGTCCCTGCTCAAGTCCAAATCCAATTCAGGTGACAAACAACAAGTGAAAATACAATGACGCGTCCTTCTTCCGGAATATCCCCGCACCCCCCTCCCCGACAAGTGAACTTACACAACGGGCCCCAAAAACACTGAAAATACACTTTGGTATCCTTTTCTGAAAAATTGCACCGAGACGTATCGTCCCCGCTAAAGTCAAAATGCAATTCAGGTGAAAAACTACAAGTGATAATACTACGACGCGTCTCTCTTCAAAAATGTTGGTGTTTTTTAATACTGCAACCGTGCATGTTTACAAACCTGCATAAATATAAGTGAAAATACAAGTTCCCATTTTGCCTGGCAAAAGAATACAACTAGGACTCTATTCGACATCGATGACAACACAACCACAGCCCAGAAATAACGGACACGAATCAACCATCAAAAGATTATATAACAGGGTCCTCCCCCGTCATCGATGACAGTGCAACCGTTTTTGTTATAGGAATAACACGGCGACCAAGATTACTTCCCCCGTCATCGATGACAGGAAATACCAAAGAAGTTATACTTCAGATTCACTTCTATTTATTTGTCAGAAAACACTTTTAGCCGAAGTTACTTTCCCCGTCATCGATGACAGCACATACCTAAAAAAGTTAAACTTCAGGTTCCCTTCTATTTATTTGTGAAAGTACAATTTTCTCTTCACCTAACTGAACAAATAACAGGTCGAGTCTAACACTTATCCCTCAAGTGACATGCCCGCCAGACTTGAAGATATCATCAACATCGTCTGACAAAAGGTCTCTTGTTGGATCTCCATGCCAAAGAACGCACGTCTGGCGTGTAAGGCTCCAATTCCTGTGCTCCCTGTATACACAAACTTCGACTACACTCAGGATATTTGACAACCGTCATCGATGACAACCGTCATCGATGACAAAGTTTCCAGCAGGCGCACATGCCGAACAATAAGAATGACTGAACTTTGGAAAACACAATACGTCTAGCCGACATTGCAAACGGGAACTTGTTCCACATGCAAACTCCTTTCATCACAATACAAGCCGGCACGCAACTCGATTAGGAAAGCAGAACATACCGGTTCCCATGAACGGATCCATCACGAGCTGCCCTGGCAAGTACGTGTACCGCTGCACAAGCATATTCATCATATTTGGGTCTTTCTGTCCGTAAACCAAAGCCTTTCCAGACCTCTCACACTTTTCTTGCTTAAACGCTTGGCAGCCAGTCAGTGAGCAGTTATGTTTCACCGTGGTTGATGACAACGTCTGCTTGAAAGCCTTGTTCATACGTGTGAACTCATCGTCAAGCAGGTCCTCAGCTACCATGAAATCCTCCCGCACCTTCTCGTCATCGTCGCCCGGCTTCACATCTTCTCCACGCTCCTCCCGAACGCTTTCCTTCACCGCGTCTAACAAGTTGCGCAGCAACGTTGCCTTCTCCTCGTTCGACGGGCAAGTAATGATGTTCCCGGTAAACGAAGTCGACAGAACGTCGTACTTGTACTTACGGGTGAGAATGTATTTGTGCCGATCTGAAACTTGAGGTGTAAAGAAAGCTTTCCAATCACACACGACTTTAGACGGCGTTCTTGCCAGGCATGTGTACCAGATTCCAGAGGAGCACGGAGTATTGCTCCTAACCTCAGCAAGCCTCAGCTTGGAATATGTAATGCAACCTGCAGACAGTGACAACAACTTCGTCATCGATGACGAAAAATACTGAACAAAATATTTCAAACACGAAATAACTAAGTAAATATGAGTCTCATATTGTCATCGATGACGATATTTTCAGATATGCTATACTACCGAAATAATACAGAAGACATCATACCGGGAAGGTTCACAAAACCACTGAGATTGCAGTTCTTCGATTCTTCTTCTATTTCTTGAAGCACTTCAAGTGTGCCCATCACCGTGAACACGGTGTCTCCGTCCGGCCCGCCTAGGTCCACAGCTTTCTCGTACTTGTCCATGCTACCATTGTTATCGGCCACTGCACCAAAGATTGCCTTCGTTGCCACCTTCCAGTCGATGTCAGTTGGGTACCCGGCTTTTTCACTGCTTCCCCAAGGAACGTCCGTGATGACCGCGGCCACACCAACCCCCTCAAAGAACACAGACAGCAGCTGCTTCGTTGCTTTCACCGCGTCACAACACGCCAATGTCACCGCGGGTACTCCTGCGTACGTGAGAATCTCACTCTGAAAAACCCAGCACTTGGTCTTCTCAGCACCGATGGCGACCACGGTCGCTTTGTAGTAGATAAGGTTTAAGGCCTTGGACATCTTTTCGTGACAAGATACATAGATGTCACTACGACTGTAGCCAATAGGCTTTCCCTCCAACGGGTTAGCAACCAGGAACTCCAGGAACTCAATCTCCTTCACCCCAGGCTTTCGGGCGTCCCACGTAGAACCATCTCGCTTGGTCAGCTTCTTTTCCGTCTTGAAGTTGAGGTTTTTGTCATCACCACTCAGTGCTTCGTAACATTTCACTGGGTCCCACGGGCTACCGTAAAAGAAACCCGGCTGGTTTGGAACCTCGGGTGATTGTTTGGGGGCCTGAAACAAAAATATTCTGTTTAAGAAAGTCTTCATCAATGTTAACAAAAGCAACTGCTAAAACTTTACATTACATGTTCAACAACTCACCGGTGTTGCTTGCCGTGATTCTGAAGCTTCTGGAATGGGTACCAGTATAGGTGGCAACTCAGGTAGTACGGATTCTTTCTCTGGCGATGGCATCTCTAGCTTCTGCTGGACTGATTCCAACTCCGCCGCAAGAGATAACCTCCGCTCCTTCTTCTTCTTACGATCCGTGGTCAGTACATCGATCTCGTCCTTTTTCCTCTTCAACTCTGCCCTTACTGCAACTCCGGTCTCGTCGTCTAAGTTCATCGCTTGGACGTTGTCGATCACGTATTTCTGCATTACCTTATTTAACTTCTTCACGGTCTTCTTTGCAGCTTCGTGCTCATCCTCTGCATGCTTTACATCTGCGATGAGAATAAAGCTTTCTGCGAGAAGAACAAAGTTTGATCAAAGTTTGTTCAGTCTTGATTAGTAAATGTAAGTCATGTGTGCACGTGAAAAAACTTAAAATAGCATCGTAACGTACTGCCTAAACTTCGTCATCGATGACGAAAAACTTCGTCATCGATGACGGAAAACAAACAAGTTTCATGTGACCAGGTGTTTTTCTGAAAGCTCCACGTACCAGCAATCATCTCTGGCTTATGCAAGGTGCTCATGTCAAAGTTTACGTGTGCCGGCTGCGAAGTGTCCTCGTTGGCAGGTTGTTGCCCCCCTTCAGCGTCGTTGTCGCCTTCCAACCAGGCTTTCAATTGTGCGTCTGAGTTAGCTGCTGAGGGCTCCTCATGTTGAGACTCAGCCACCTTCTCTCCAGAGACTGCATCTTTTGCATGCTTTTCAACCTCCTTCGCAGGTGTAACTTGAACTTTGACGGCCTCCAAGTCCATGTCCTCCACTTCGTCGTCCTTGTAGAAAACAGCGGTTTTGAACTTCCCCTCCACGAAAGCAAGTGCCTTTTTTATTTCGTCCTCTTTCAGTCGGCAAGCGACTGGGCTGGAAGGCAATGGGCTTTTGTCAACCGGAAATAAAAAGCTGTCTTGGCTGCGAGACACACCTTTTTCGTTAGCTATAAATAATAACAGCTTGCAATGAGCACTCAAGCACATTGATCAAAGAAAGCACACTGTTAAAAGGAAAAGAAGAAGGTAAAATAACCTTACCATCCTTTAAGGACTTCAGCCATGAACTCGTCTGCTTTTTCTTGGTTGAAAGTAACACCAGTTTCTTTCACGAGCTCTTCAAGTCTTGCCGTTATCTTTTCCCTCATTCTAAGGGTTGTGCAGAAGTCAGTAAAGCCTCTTGCTGACTTAATGACCGGCGTGTGATCCTTCATGCTTTGTGTCTGCAGCCAGTGTCCTTTTTCAGAATCTTCTCCGTGCTTGAAGTAGGTCACGTTCTTGCACACAGCCTGAAAGGCTTTCACCTGACAAGTTACCACAACATGCCATGCTTTAAGTTCTACCTGTTCTGCATGCCGAAACCGGGAATACATGAACGCAGTTGTCATCGATGTCAACAATACTTGAAACGGAAACAAATATAAGGTAAGGAATATTTTTCTTGCGCCAGTTATACCTTGTTTTCCAGCGACAAATCCCCAAGCTCCTTGTTTGAATACAAACTAGCAAACCCGAAAGGACTGTGACTTCCAAGCTCCTCGCAGTTCTTCTCAACCAAATCAAGCAGTCGCTGGTCCTCACTTAAAAGTTTGTGAACGGAGATGAGCTTCTTGAAAAAGGTTTGGTTGTAGTCTTCGTCGAGCGTGCCGTAACGAGCAACCATTGCAGGTCCAGAGAGCTTCGATTCCTTTGGCCAGGCTTTCAAAAGCCGATCAAAATACATGAACTTAGAAAAAAAATTATAAGCCTTCACCCCCTTCTCGTTCGTCACGAAACGCGAGCCCGCAAGGAAGTTGATCTCCAGTGGCGTGATGTCCTCAGAAAACACCTGGCAAGGGCACTCAGGCTCAGAAAAATATTGTCATCGATGACAAAAATATTTCTAAACGTGTCTAAGTGGCGTAATGTTCTCAGAAAAAACCTGGCGCATTCATTCAGGCTCAGAAAAATATTGTCATCGATGACAAAAATATTTCTAAACGTGTCTCAGTGGCGTAATATTCGCAGAAAAAACCAGGCACATTCATTCAGGCTCAGAAAAATATTGTCATCGATGACAAAAGTATTTCTAAACGTATATACGTCCAGTGAAGAAACACTACAGGTACCCAGGCCGTCATCGATGACAAAGAATACTAAGTTTTCAAAAATATTTCGACTAATTATCCACGCAGAGACTTGCTTCGTCATCGATGACGTTTGAGAAAAGGTTTAAGGCACGAGCCAAAAGCGAACTTAATGACAAAATACAGGAAGCTTGTCATCGATGCCAATAAAAAAAAAAAAAAACAACCTCAGAGGGACACTCAGGACAACTTTTTTAACCCGAAATGTTATCAAACAAAAGATTGGAAAAGATTAAAGCTTACCTGCACCCTGGCCTTCAGCCAGCACTTGTCGCCGGGTTCGACTTTCTTGCCTGCAACGACGCCACCTTCTTTATACGCCTTTCGGAAACCTTCGTTTCTTCCGTGTCCGTCAATTGCCTTGTACTTGTGCCTATAATTAAAGCTAATGGGTCAGGAAAGTAAAAAGAACACACGACGTAAAAGAAAGAAATAGCTCACCTCTTACTGTCCGGCGTCTTGTACCACATCATGTCGCACATGGGGTCGAATCCCACGAGCTCGATGCGCTTCATGGCCTCCACGGCACAATGCTTGTGACCTCTTGGATTGTCATCAAAAGAGCACTCACTCAAGTTCAGTTCCAAAGTTTCAATATATCTTGCCTTGTGTATCTCCCCAATGTTAAGAGACTCAACGACCTCCCCTGAATCTTGTTCAGAACTGGTGGGTGCAGACTTTCCCCGCGCGGTTCTTGGCTTGCTGACTACGTTCCATTCTATTGGCACTTTAGTGTTTCTTTTTCCGGCCGAGTATGCCATTTTATTATTACTGAATGTGCAGCGTTGACTGTGGAGTGAGGTGGGGTGGCAGTGACAAAAATTTTGAACTGACTAAGGGGCCGCCACTCTCCGCTTCTTATTGTCTAAATTCGTCAACCACTCGTGATTTCCAGCCGCGCGCGTCGCGCGGGGGGTTAGGGGGGGGCAGGCTGGGAAGTGAGTTGGGGGGGGGGGCTGAATAAACAATTAATTATTAATTTCATATATAATATTATTATATTGGCAATTTCTATTTTCAAGTTTCTGGCGCGGACTACTTAACAACAACTTATTTTTCGAACTGCACAATTCTTAACAAACAAATATAGAACTCCAAGAAGGTTGCAACTACGAGATGACAATATAATTTGCTTGATAGCAGGTAAATACTTGACAAATTATTGTTTTGTCGATAACATGTCATCGATGACACTACGCCCTCTCCCTCTTTCTCAGCTCTGACTGAATCTTTACATGTTACCTTTTTCGTCATCGATGACATTCGAGTGCGTGTGAAATATTACAGCTATTTGAACTATTCTTTTTGCACAATGGGCAACTTTGTGGATTTCTTCTTCGAAACCCCTCAAGGTGTTCTTCTTTGTCGGCCTATTCCATGGCGTGCACGTGGGAAGCGATGCCAAGTTTTGCACAAGGACATTTGTGACGCCTTCGGACTTAACCCCGACGATGGATTGGCTGTTGCAAAACTGGCTAGTAGGAAATATGTCTGTGACAAGGAGGTGTACCGCGTGGACCCGGAATGGGGCTACTCAGTTATAGGTTGTTTGATTGATACCGAAGACGAGCCCGAAGATGCTTCACCGAAAACTCCTGCCGCAACCTCCGCGGCTTCAGAGTCTGAGGACGAACCTGAGATCACTGGCGAAGCTGCTTCCACTTTTGTCAACTTATGCGACTCGGAACCTGCAGATACCTTTGAACCTGAGCTTGATACTCCTGTTGCGAATTTGTCAAAGCAGGACTTTCAGTTTGCAAACGCGTTCCCCAAAGATACAATCTTCACCACCCAAGTGCCTTCTAACGTCGACGGGAATATGACCTTCGGTTTCCACGTCAAACAACCGCCATCCAAGGACAGACGTGGGGTTTCTTTGGTTAAACTCCCATTCTTTCAAACACCGCGTACTTGGTCACATGCGAATAAATCGACCGACAAGGCAATAACTGATAACTGGAAGCAGCTGGGTGCCAAGGTCAACATTCGAAGTGTGAAATGCCTTGGAGAGGCGGTATGCAAGAATAAGACTTGTCCGTTCCTTCAAATACATGGCAAAAACTTCATTGAAAAGGTATGAAACCGTTTTTTTACTTTATATAATTATAGTACTTTCTAATATCGTCATCGATGACAGTTGTTTCGCTGTTTATTTTTTCAGAAAAGATGCTTTATAATGTTTTGACTGTTTTGGCATCGATGACGAATATTGTTACTTGCTTGCAAAACATTTTCATTGAATAAATATAGCCTGTAATTCAATAGGTGGCGCAAGTCGGGAAACAAGTACAAGTGGCACCGATATGTGCAAAGTGCAAACAAACTACATCCATGGAACCTTGTGCCGCTACCGCCACGCTTTACCGTGGTGAACTTAAGCCCGGATCAGGCTATTTGTTGATGTTTAAACACTACGGGAAGCACTCTTGCACAAACCTTGTCAAAAAAACCAAGCCAGCAGACCTTGGGGAAACCGAAACTGAGGCAGTCTTGAAGGCAATCCCCGAGATGGGCGCAGCTCGATTGGAAAACCTGAAGATGGCGGCAACCGCCAATGTGATGAACAAACTGCTGAGTGGACACGAGTCAACCACCCTAGAAGACGTACTGAACGTGTCAGAGGCGGTGCAAGATGTTCGGGCTTTGGAGTACGTTATTCGAGGAAGCAAGAGCTCGACGTATGTCCCCTCAAAGGACCCCGATGTCGAGATACGACAGTTGCGTCAGCGCTTGCAAGAACTTGGACTCCGCGCGTTGTTGTTCGAAAGGTACGCATTCAAAACATAGCAATATCAATATTGATGTTGTTCCATGTTTGTTATTCGAAACTAACAAATGTAATTATCACAGGCCGCCTTTGCAGTACTTCATCTGTCCCTTGGACATTCCGTGGTCGCCTGCCAAGGTGATGCTATTAATGGACAGAGTCCTCGGAAAGCCACCTTTCAAAGGTCAGCTGGCTTATTCCGATGGCATGCACAAAACAATGAGGGACAAGGTTGTGGAGAAGATATGTTGCGTGATTCCAACACTCGGCTTGATAAAACTAGTAGTCAACCCCTTGCCCGCCGGGGAACGTGGCATGGACGAGAGGGCGATGTGGGCTGCGGTCGATTACGCCGTCGCTATCTACGCTCAGGAACACCCAGAAGAGTTTGCGGCATACCTGGATGCAAAGAACTGGCCAGAGTCCAAAGGTCAAATACATTTTCGACCAGGGGGTTTTGTTCGTGACGCTGCAGGTAATTATAATAAAGTACTCAGTATATTTTTGTATTGTCATTTTATTGTCATCGATGACGATATCAAAAATATTTTCTATTTTACATCAACAGTTAATTAAAGCTAGGCTGCACATCGTCATCGATGACAAAGAAAAGTTTAAGTTTCAGATGTTAATGTTAGTGTAATGCACTTGCAGGAGGCGCCTGGAATGGTTTACGCATGAACTACAACTTTTTGATTGCAGACATTGAAAGCCGCAAAGGTTTTCGTGTTCGTGACGCACAGGGGAACTCCTTGGAGTTAGACTGCGACCTTCACGTTGGAAAAGACGTCAGTCTCCATTGCAAGAAGATTGACAACGAGTTCGACGCAAAAACCTTCGACAAGCTCTGGCACGATTGGTGGAAGGAGTTGGCACCGGGACAGCTTTTAGATGCTCGAGCTCGTTTGATGGACTTCATTGAAGATCAGCCCCGTAAGGACGTGCAGAGCAGTCTGCGTGGATTGTTCAAGTTTTACTCCCGTGAGGGAGAAAGACTCCTGCACATCTTTCGTGACCCAACCGCAAACCTTGCGGAAGCTCTGGGAAACCAGGATAATAGGAACCTCGGAAAACATCTCACTGTGTCTGAGTCCGTGCGCATGGAGCTTTGCAGCTTTGTCGACCAGAGCAGCCACCTGAAACACATGGGGGAATGCGGGTACGTGCGACGTGAGTCCCGAGTCCAAGAACTTTATCAAGAGCGCAGGGCAAACCTAGCAGCCGAGAAAAGGGCAAGGACGACGGCTGATGACATCATGGAAGAAGTCCGTGAGATATACGTTCGCTCCCCACCAGCGGTTCAAGAGGGAAGGAACCACCGTGCAGACAAAACCCGCGTTTTCCCTCGTCAACCAGCTGCCCAGCAAACGACGAACACACCGGTATGAACAACTTACACTAATCCTAATTAGACACGTCTTTTGTCGACATTTTAATCGGATACATGTTGACATTACATCTGCACCTTGTAAACTTTTAATACTTCAACTTATTGTCATCGATGACAATATTTCGTTGTTTTAAAGATAAAAATGTCAAACTATTTTCTTCAGCATAATCGTCATCGATGACGAAAGCTTGACGTGTTACATGCAGGAACCCACGCCGAAGATTGTGAAGTGTAAAAGTACAATTAAGAATGGGACGGAAGTCTTTACCTTCAAGGTCGATCCTGACCCGAGTGATGACTCGCTGGATGGTTATTGGAAAACCGCCACAAAAATTGATTCCGACCTCTTATTCGACTTTCTATCGGCTGTGCAAACACACTCGCCTGACAAAGACGGCTTGCGTTACTCCGTGCTGACCCTGAACACGGTGAAATACATCTCGAAAGCCAGCAAGAAGCTTGTCGGCACACTCACCAAGTTATTCAAGGAGCCCGCAAAGCTTTCGGTTCTGAGTGTTCCCGCGCCCACTCCAGTTCTCGGGGTGAACGACGAAAACTTCGGAGTTCACGCACGCACCTTGAAGGTTGGGGGCTATAGGATGGCCGAGAGTGTTGTGACTTTTAGTCACTCAAGGGGCAAGCAAGTTTCTTGTAACTGTAAGTTTTTCCAAGACATTATGTCCACTCGTACACGGGAATATGGTGTTCATTGGTGCAATCACATCTGCTACGTTTTAATGAAGGCAGGCTTTCTCCCCGGACATGCGTACTACTACCAAAGTGGTTTTACCGACAACGAGGTGGAACTGATTTTGACTGCATTAGAGGATGTGACGGTGGCAAAGCGTAAGGAAAAGCTCCAAGAAGGAGAGTACGCACTCCAGAACGGGAGTTCCCAGAACGCGACATGTGCGGCTTCATACTCAAGGAGTGGCTGTGTGACAGCGAAAGACACAAACTCCCTTCAGCCGATACTTCCTCCTCGCCGTCCCCGTGTTGTTGTCATGGGAAAAAAGAAACTTAACTACACTTCAACATGGGTAACGCAAAAGTTACAGTTTTGCCCTGTGAAGAAGTGTGTATATTGCCTTTTACCTCCTTGGTTCAAGGTTCAAAGGCCACCGAGCGATCGAAATATAGTAGCACAAGACAACGTGGACGTAACTCAAGAGATTCGCTTGAAGAGTGGAGGTTTGAGCTTTGTTTAAAAAAAAAACTGGACTTAAATCTGTAATAATGTTGACTTCGGAGAATAATACGCGGGAGGATTTTACATAAATATATATACTTTCTGTTCAATACAGCCTGAGAATATCGTCATCGATGACGACATGTTGTTGACACATGGACATGCATGGTTTGTTGTCATCGATGACGGGGGAAGTCCTAGTATAATTTTAACTTGTGCAAGAAAATAATTTGCTCCTTGAATAATAGTTAGTGTGACAAATTAAATTTCAGCAACCTGGAACTTTTCCCGCCGCCAGTGCTCGTCGCCGATACTCGACACCGCGCGCGCGCCGTTTGAATACTGTCAGCTTTTGTTCATAAATAGAATACTGTTAGCTTTTGCTCATAAATAGAAAAGGCGAACTCGGTTTGGGTCTTTGCGAAATAACCTTTGTGGCAATTACGCTGAGAAATGACTGACGAACAGCCAGAGGTAATTGAGGTGTACCCGGAGGTAATTAATGTGCTTTGGAGACGTGCGCGTTTACAAGCGGAAGCGGACTATATTGAGTTTTACCAAACCAGAATACAGTTTAACACCTGGAACTGGTATCAAGTGTGGCCGTTGTACATCCACGGCCGCACAACAACCGAAAGAACAGGTGTGAGGCACTTGGTATACTGGTACGAGATCGGCTGGTACGACGACGAAATGGAGGGATATCCACGGTGGCAGTTGCAACTGTGGAATGACACTCGCGGCTACGGTATTTTGACGTACGAAGCGTTAATGGAGCTGAGCAGTGACTTGCTGCGGGAGGATGACGGAAGGTGTCCGTTTTGTTGGCGCAGCTTCAGAATATGCAGCTTAGTTAGAATGTTTGATTTGGACGCTTGTACCATTGACTAGATTAGAACGCGTCTGGAAATAAGTTACGCAGCAAGAGCTTCGTAACCCTAAATAGCAACACCTTTATATTATTTTGTGACAGTCGCAATATGTATTCCTGGTGTTTATCTGCGGTATTTGTTTGTTGACAGACCTATTTTACAAATAGTGAGAAAAACGTCACCGATGGTAATCTTGTTGTTGTAACTTGATGTTTTCATGCAACCTAAAAATATCGTCATCGAAGACAATAATTTTATGTTTCAAAAATATTCAGCACGGACTTCTTATAATCAGTTCAATATCGCGTTCTCATTAGCTGTCATGATGTTTTCATGCAACCTAAAAATATCGTCATCGATGACAAACTTATTCTACTGTATAAATAAAGTATAAAATATTTTTTGTGTTTAGCACCTAAAAATATCGTCATCGATGACAATAATTTCATGTTTCAAAAATATTCAGCACGGACTACATATTATCAGTTCAATATCACTTTCTCATTAGCTGTCAATGGTGACAAGGGTTGTCATTGTTAGATTTTCTGTGAGACATAATTATTCTGGGAAAAGAAACTTCCTTTTATTTTCACTTGGTATTTTTCACCTGATTTGCATTTTGACTTTTTTGGGGAGGTGTCGGTGCATTTTTTCACAAAAGGAGACCAAAGTGTGTTTTCAGTATTTCCGGGGCCCGTTGTGGAATTTCACTTGTCAGGGAGGGGGGTGCGGTGATATTCCGGACGAAGGACGCGTCCTTGTATTTTCACTTGTTGTTTTTCACCTGAATTGCATTTTCACTTTATCGGGGAGGTGACGGTGCATTTTTTAACAAAAGGAGACCAAAGTGTATTTTCAGTATTTCCGGGGCCCGTTGTGGAATTTCACTTGTCGGGGAGGGGGGCGCGGTGATATTCCGGACGAAGGACGCGTCCTTGTATTTTCACTTGTTGTTTTTCACCTGAATTGCATTTTCACTTTATCGGGGAGGTGA
Organism: Cymbomonas tetramitiformis; assembly: GCA_001247695.2. Taxonomy (NCBI): domain Eukaryota; kingdom Viridiplantae; phylum Chlorophyta; class Pyramimonadophyceae; order Pyramimonadales; family Pyramimonadaceae; genus Cymbomonas; species Cymbomonas tetramitiformis. Next base: position 20,456 of record LGRX02004928.1, read on the forward strand.
CGGTGCATTTTTTTACAAAAGGAGACCAAAGTGTATTTTCAGTATTTGCGGGGCCCGTTGTGGAATTTCACTTGTCGGGGAGGGGGGTGCGGGGATATTCCGGAAGAGGGCCGCGTCGTTGTATTTTCACTTGAAAATATTTCGAGGACCGTTTTGTATTTTCACTTGGTGAATTACCCATTTCCCCATTTCCCCATTCACCCATTCACCCATTAAATGCGATATGTGCACAGACCAGTAAACCGCAACTGCTATGTTCGTGCTGTGTCATAGGCAGTGGATGCTCGTATGCATAATTCATCTTGCAGCTGGCTTGCATGCCCTATACTTCCAAACCTTTTTGAGATTTCGTTGATCAATGCTACGTTGAATATCGCAAAGGGAACTGTCCAGTTGACCCATCGCACTAGGGGAGCATCAGCCACCACTGCGTGCCGCCATCTCATCACAGTGGGTGCCGCCATCAAATGGAAGGTAACAACATAGCAAACGTACGGCACGTCTGGCATTGCACACCACTATGCATATCACGATTCGACATATAGCATACCCGCACAAGGTGGCACCAACTGTTTAGGGGTTTTAAGCTGTGCAAGGCATATGGGTATAGCCCCCAGGCTCTTAGGCTATAGTCATGGCAGTAATCATCATCGGTGCACATCAAGCCAGACGGTACTCCGCCAGGTGTACACCCGTGCTAGCCTTTGCAACGCCCTGGAAAGTCTGAAGCTGATAGCTTCGTTCTTCGATTGTTATTCACACTGCAAAGATGCTCGGCCCATTTTATCAAAACACCCTTCAAAATGCAGGATCTAGAATATGTGTCGCAAATAAATAATATGAATACTTCATTTCAACGGAATCATTGTCGAATATATGGCGTATGCATTCACTAAGGATGGGTATCGATATTCGATAGTTGCGATAGTATCCATTAATCGATATATTGTTATTAATCGCTAGGAAATGTATGCCTATCGATATTTATCGATGCGTATGACTGGTTATTCAGTATTGATCGATATCCTTTGCGAACTATCGAAATTGATCGATACCTGGCGTGCACCTATCGAAATCGATCGATTATTGTAGGTGCCGTGATCGGCTATTATCGCAATATCGATTAACCTGATCCTGAAATTCCCTAATCCGAGCTTGGCATTTGCTGAAAGGTATCTCCCTATACAGGATGGAACCCCCATATCGATCATCAACGTATAATCAGAATATTCTCACAGAGATGACGAATAGAGGTGCACACCGTTCAGATGAAACTTATGCTTTCGCATTTCTCTGAGTGTTTTTTGAATCATTAAGTATGCATTCATAGAGCGTATGTACTTAAGTTTGCGAGAATTATGCGTTTACAGAAATGTGTAGCGTAAGCGATGTGAATCGCAAATTGAAAAGTGTACTGACACGAAATACCTAAGAGCTGCAAGTTACTTTACACGGTGAAAAGGCGGAGGAATAGCTAAGGCTGCCGCGCCGTGCTGCATGACAAAATTCGGAACCTTCACTCATAGCGGCAACAATCAATAATTACTTGCCTAACCCATTGGGAAATCGGCATAGCCGATTTCGCGACGAGCGCTCGTCAATCGGAATTTCATACCCGACCCAAAAGCAGGCATGGTGTGGGTCCATTTTGCGCTAGGAAGCGGTGTGCCTAACATAGGACCATCCGCAATGTTGGGGCCTCCATCGACTTTCTCCAACGACATTCTCGTCCGCGCGGCTATCGATACAAACTAGGGAACTCCACACTCAAATTCGATTGGTCTCAAATTCGGATTACAAGCATCGCGAGTTGGCCGCCAAGGGCGTTGGCCGGTCATTAACACACGCTGTCCAGTCAAAGGAGAGAGTTGAGAGCAAGAATCGGCGGAAGCGAAACCCAAGGCAAGTTTCTTCACCTCTTTAAACGACTACGCCATTCTGATATAAACGATGCGTGTAGACGCCTGCTGTGTGAATCAAATGATAAAGTTTAGTCTACACGCACTGATCGGGCATTTAATAAATGCTTACATCCGATCGGTACTGCGGCGCCTAATGTCCACCTACGCCCACCATGAATCATTGTCGATTCCTAATTATTTGGTACGACGATTGTGGAAATACCAGCAGCATATACCGATTGCAGCGGGTCACACCAACGGAATATCATAAACGATTACATGACGTGCCTGAAGATTACCATAAGTACGGGGAGATATCCCATTCTGTTCTCCGTGGGTTTCCCAGTACCAACTTGATTAAATAACGGCTAATACATATGACGGGAATCGTTTGATCAGTTAACATGGTACGAGAGAATCCTCTCCGATCCTAATTGCTTACATACGACCTGACGAAATGCAACATCATGCACCTTCTATTCCAAAAGCACTGTACTCCTGACTATTATGCGGTTGGCCGGCGATCGGCTTTGATACTATCAATGCAGTGCTCACAGGACAGGATCCATAGCATCTAGCTATAGATTGTCTGAAATAATCATTCTGATAAGACCTTATATTCATCGTGGGCATGCTGACTCCCCGTGGCTGAGGACCTGCGAGGGCGAAATTCGATGACCACGTCAGATCCGAAAAGCGCCCGCAGCATGCCTTCGCAATCGCAGCAGAAACGGCTAGTGCCAGGTTGTACAATGTAGCCACTTGAATGCATTTAGGCTCCTCCTTTTTGTCCAGACTCGAAATTGATCGAGGGGTCCTGCAGCAAAGCAACACGGATCAAGTTTCAGCAACATGTAGAGAATGGTGACAATTCAGCCCCAAGTGGGTTGTACGACGGCGTACTTACACACAACCCCCATGCGGATCATGCTACTGAACGGAGCGTGCCTTATTCATCACATGCACCAAATTGCCGAGGTGGTGAATATGTGCTGAACACCATCGCTTGGCAAGAGCAGGACGGTCCGAGAGGATATGTGCAAATGCAAGGCAGTTATTCCCAGGGCCCGAAGAGGGACGAGCTTCAGGATGCTGGCAAAAGACGAGGCTGTCTGGATGAGGGGTCCGGAATGGACTAAGAACTTGTATGCAAACCACTCTCTTTGCCTATTTGGGGGGAGATGCAAGAATTTAAAATAATAAATAAATAATAAAATAATTTAAAAAAGTTCCTGGTATTTGGGGGGAGATGCAAGAACATCTTGACCGGCTCTCGAGCGTTACGAGGATCCCGGTTGGCAACGCCTCAATCGGGAACGCTCCATATGCATGCAGCAAGCGAACATCCAAGTCACGGCTCATCGAATATCGGCCTGCTCGGATGAGGTGCCTGATCGGTCCATGCACATCCCAGATACGTTGAGCTGACCAAGGTTGCGGTGAAAGCAGCAGTTGCGGTTGTCCGTACGCTGACAGAGGCCCCTCGGAGGCTTCCGACGACTCGTATGCGACTCGTATGCGTCACGCTCGAAGATGCGCTGAGAAGCCTTGAGGGGATGCGCAGCGCAGCACAGCACAGCGCCCGCCCTGAGCATGGAGCTGGGCAATCGAGGCCAACATGTAGACATATCCGAAGCTCTATGCACACATTGCCGCACCCTCCTCTGCCGGCCGATTTGGGGAACATACCAAGGGAGTTGTGGGCCCACCCTCCTCTGCCGGCCGATTTGGGGAACATACCAAGGGAGTTGTGGGCCCACCCTCCTCTGCCGGCCGATTTGGGGAACATACCAAGGGAGTTGTGGGCCCACCCTCCTCTGCCGGCCGATTTGGGGAACATACCAAGGGAGTTGTGGGCC
>LGRX02004929.1:0-25213 GCA_001247695.2 Cymbomonas tetramitiformis
CCAGCACCATTCGTTATTTTCCTCACGTCAGCCTTACAAACTGAAATTTTCGAGAAAACTGTGTGCTGATTTTTCGAAGTGATAAAATGGACCCAATGACAACAGCTAAGAGAGCTGCACACAGACATGAAGACAGACAGACAGATATTATGGTGTACACACCATAACACCAATAATTGCCTACAGTAATGCCATGTGCAATAATTAGCCTAAAGCCATGTGCACCGCGTCAAGTTATGCCAGCGTCAATTCCTTATGTTAAGATTGCCGAAAGCATGCCAGCCAGCGAGCGCCTTCCTTATTTTGGACCTCTTCCTTATTTTTTTGGGTCCAGCCAGCCAAATCACTAAAATCGTGACCCCCCCCCAAAACGCTGGCTGATTCCTTAACGGTGAATTCCCCTTAATACTGAGTGTCTACTGTATACAAGTTAACACTGCGAAGTTGGACAGCAACGCAAGTGTAAGAAATAGCGGGTGATGAGTGCAGTCTCTGAGTGAAGATCTGCTTGAAGCCCAACGCTTCCTCATCTTATACCATACGTCTCCTATCATCATAGATAGTACCGCCATTGGGTTGTGAACCCGGGACGTAGGTTGAACGACCAGTATTGTGATAACGAATAGTTCGTTCATACTGTGCATGCGTGTTCCGCACATGCTTAAAGCCAAGATGGTTCTTGTTTGTACTTCAAGATGTATCTTGCTTTGCCATCTTCGAGTTCGACATACGAACTCTCGATGACAGGGTCATTCAAGTCTTTCCTTGAATAATGACAGATGATGTGACTTATCATCTAGCGACATGTACAGTCATAGTCGACCGTACTGACGACTGTCATAATAATATATGACACGACTCGACATGACATGACATGACATGGTATGACATGTCTGACAGGTATGACACGTATGACATGTATTACACATATGTCATCGGTCATGACCCTGACAGATCTCCCCTCTTAAAAGAGTTGTGACCTCACAACGGGCATACCTTAGTATATGTCTATGATGTCTTTGTTGTTGTCGCTTCTTGCTGGTACCAGTCTTCTTACACCGATTTGAGGCGTCCCTCATGGTGTTTTTAGGTTATTAGGGGGGAACTGAGTCCACTTTAGTCCCTCACCTTACAGTTCTTAGGATGTAGCCCCCTTTGAAGTTCGTATCGTATTTCAGAGTGACGTTTCAAGGTTCAATGAATTGCGTTTCGTGATGCAGATTGACGCTGGATTACTGATTGATCCATACGTATCGTGCGTCAGAGTGACGATTCAAAGCATCCGAAGTCTACGTTACGGATTATTTGCGCTAGCCTTCGTTCTTTGCGAACGATGATCCCACGATTTAACGATTTATAATCGCACGATTCTCGGCCTGATATAGTGCACCCAACCCTTCCTCCCCTCCTTAAGCTACTTTGGAGGATCACAGGCGGCAACGGGGAGCCCGTGTTTGTTTCCGGAGTTATTTCACCGGGGCTTGTTTTAATGCAAATGGAGAAGGCCCTGCTTACGAGATATCGGAGGGTCTTTATAAGTCCACTTTAAATCCTCACCCGTCTGCCAAACTCCTTTTATGGTCCAGTACGCACGCTTTGACGAACATCTATCGCGATGAGTGAGAATGGATTCGCCACGTACTAATGTGAAATTCGTTTTAGTTATGTGTGTCAAGCATAACTCAGGATCACAACTCCGTCCACCTCAGTATCCGGTAGCTCGGATTACTGGCCATAAGATCCGAATGACAAACCACGGTCTGGCAAAGGTAGCATAGCAGTTTTTATTTATCCACAGATATGGTACCCGCATGTATGCGTATATGTGCAAGGGTATGATTTTGTACAAGGCTCACTACACCTTTAGCAAGGAAGGATCAATTTCCTGCTTCTATGCAACATAATGACAAAACATTAAGAGCAAGGTATATAGATGATCGACATGTATTAGTATACATATTACAAGAAGTAAGGGCAATAGGCTTAATATAATGTTAGCCTTCATAGGCAGCTATCATGTCTGCTGCATTGGTCAGCTCTGTGGCTTTGACCCAGGTGTCATGCTCAGGGCCGTAGCCTGCATATCGCACTGAATAGTACTTGACACCTCTAGTGATCTTATCTGAGAGTATGTGTGATATCTCAAACAGTGGTTGCCCTTCTTCGGTGATCATCTGTGGCAGAGGCAAAGGTGCTTGAATTAAGTCATTAACTCATTATACAGCTCTATTCTGGATACAGGCTGAACCGGATGGATACGAATATCGAGATCCCCGAAATCTAACTCATAAGCACGTCCATGGCTGAGCACTTTAGAAATGGTAAACGGCCCAATGTATGGCTGCGTAACCCCTCTTCCGGTAACGGAATCTCTCACTTCTCTGGGATCATACCTTTTCTTGAATATTTACATCTCTAGAGATCCGATTCAATTTGTGAACATACTCACGGAAAGGTCTGGTTCAGGCGGATCCGATAAGCCTATGCAAATTCATTTTTACCAACTACACGCAATATTACGCTCAATAGAATCATAAAAGAAAGCCATTCTCATTATGACGTGTACTCACAATATGGCAACCCTATTCATGACCCTAGCACGCCAATGTACTGTTTAGTAGTCAAGGACTGAAAGTAGGGTCAGTGTTAGGGTTATAACCAATCATGTTAGGGTTGATACCAGGGATGAATACGTTCGGTAGGTAAAAAACCGCTGCGCGTTTGTAAATATTTTTTACATCTTTCCTAGTGTCACTTGTTTAAGTGGATGGCTAGTCGCGCCTTGAGTAGACGTTTCCAAAACTATTTTCAAATTGCCATTTGGCTACGGAACACCGCCAGAATCCAAATTTTAGTGTTTGTTACGCTAGCGTAACAAATACCGTAAGAGGGGTTAAAGTGCCTGCCTGCCTCTAACAAACCAGTCTATTGGATAAACTCGGTCCGTAGAAGAACTTTCTGCCCTACTGCATACTGCCGGGGCATGTGAGTCTTATTGAATCTGGCTTGGCTAATCTCTGCTGCTCGGGAAATGTTATCTACCGCGTTGGCATGTACAGCCGAGTACTGGTCAAAATGATCTCGAATAGCATTATGTATTGGAACAGGAGCTTCTGGCGGAATAGTGATTGCCAGATCATGAGGCGAAAGTGGCTGCGCCATCGAGTCGAGATAAAATGGTGTGTAATCAGTTGTAGCAGAAACCGTGTTGTTTATTGCAAACTCCACCAGAGGCAACTTGTCCTCCCACGAATTGGCTGAAGTATCATTGCAACAACACCTGAGGATGAAAAAAATACCACCTAATCAGTTTATAAACCAGAGGATGGTGAAATCGAATCATGAATCAACAATTTGAAAAGTACCTGAGGATATCCTCGATGAAGGCATGGCTCCTCTCATTGGCTGCATTCGACTGTGGATGGTGTGAGGAAGTCATGGACAATCTCGTACCAGTAGATTTCCACAGTGTCTGCCAGAATGTAGAGGTGAATCTGGGGTCTCGATCTGAGATGATGTTCCTCGGAAGACCATGGAGCTTGAAGATATGCTGCATATAGATAGAAGCTGTATGCTGAGCTGTCCAGGTCATGCTGAAGGGAATGAGATGACATCGATGAGAAAATTGGCACATCACCACAAATATACTGTCGTGTCCATTAGTGGTGATAGGCAGGTCAGTGATCCAATCAAGAGATACATCTAGCCATTTGGTCTTAGGCACGGAATATCGTATATGTGCCTGACCATAAGGCTTGTGTCGCCTCGTTTTCTGGCGTTGACAAACGGGGCACTCCCGAATATACTTGATGGCTGCCGTTGTCATTCCTGGCCAATAATACCGGCTACGCAGAAGATGAAGCATGCGATTTTTTCCTACATGACCAGAAATAGTGGCTGAGTGGCACTCATGAAGGAGAATGTGGCGAAGCTGTGTGATCTCACCGTCATCTGTGGGGACTTTAGCTGTTGGTGGAATGTACAGCTGTCTGCCATATAATATGGTCTTACGATAGATCAACCCCTGAATGAGCTCGAAGCTGTAGCTGCTGACTGACTGTGATGAAGTCGATGATGTCAGTTTAGCCAAAATAGTCTGTGCAAATGTATCACGATCATATTCGGATATAATGATGTCGTGTAGCTGATGAGCTGATGAAGAAGATATAAGAGCAATGAATGTAGGATCTGCAGATGGCATGACCTCGCTGATGTCCATGTGCTGAAGACAATCAGTGAGTTAAAAAAGTGCAGAGATACGAGTGAGTGCATCTGCGACCTTATTCTTATCGCCAGCAATATGCTCTATACGGAAGTTGTACTCGGAGAGCTCATCCAACCACCGTGCCTGTTTGGGGCTCAGTGTGGATTTGGTCTGGAAATAAACCAGTGGCTGATGATCTGAGCGTACAATGGTCTCAGGATGGAGCTCCCAACAAGATGTGGCGAAAGAATCGGAAGCCCTCCACAATGGCAAATAGCTCGATCTCAGGAATAGGCCAACGTCTCTGTGTATCGGATAGAGTGACGCTGTGATAGCCACATGGCTTCATACCTTTTCCTTGATCCTGGAGTATCACTTGACCAACGTGTGTGCCTGATCCATCGGCCTCCATAATATATGGCAGTTTCTGATCTGGAAGCTGTAGTACTGGAGCGTTACAGATGGCACTTTTGAGATTATCAAATGCCTGCTGCTGCTCAGATTCGTTCCCAGACAAACTCTGCATTATCTTTAAGGAGACGATTGAGCGGCTCGGCAACTTTGGAGAACTTTGGTATGAATCTCCTGAATTGACCGACCATGCCCAAGAATGACCGAAGGGAGCTTGCCATCTTTAGCCATACGGCGTAGAGGCTGTTTTCCAACGGTAGGACCATAAGACACTGGAGGCTGAATTGCCATAACTGCTCGGATTCTGTCTTCGATGATGGACAAGCCTGCTTCAGAGATGTGATGTCCGATGAAGTCTATAGATCTGACGAACAACTCCACCTTGGAAGGCCTGATGAAGAACTGGTGTTCTCTGCAACGCTGGAGAAACTGTCGGACATGACTCACGTGGCTGTCAAAATCCGGACTGTATACGATGGTATCGTCCATGAAAATGACAAGGAACCGATCGATGAAGTCAAAGAATGCCCGATTTCCTACACGTAGAGCTGTTGCAGGAGCATTGGTCAATCCGAAAGGCATAACTGTCCACTCATAGGAACCGTATCTGGTGCGAATAGCTGTTTTGTGAATGTCATCTGGAAGTATAGGGATCTGATGGAAAAACTGATTGAAGTCAAATCTGCTAAACCATCGTGCACCTTTCAGCTGTTCAAGAAGGGTGTCGTGAGGTGGCAATGGATACGTGTCCTTATTGTGATGTTATTAAGGGCTCGATAATCACAGCACATCCTCCACTTCCCACCTGGCTTAGGAGCGAAAATGATAGGACATCCATATGGAGATGATGACGGACGAAGGATACCCAAGTCGACATATTTGATGATCTGTCGTTTGAGTTCTTCCATCATGGGAACTGGGATGGTACGTACTGGCTGCGATGGTGGTTTGTTTCCAGGTTCAATGTTGATTCTATGATAACCACCTTCAAACCGTTCTGGCTTATGACCAGCTGGGAGATCCTCCTGGAATATGTCTGAAAAGTCTTTTCTCATCTGATCACGTGTTGCTGTGACCTCGGGGTCTTCCATAGTGGTGTATGTGTCTGATGCTGTAAAGACCAGTTCACCGTCGACCTCTGAGAGAAAAAAGAGATAAGCTACGGCTTCTTCAGCCGAACCACTGGATCGAATGCGACGAAGGTGCTTTCTCATGGTGGTGGCGCTGACCAATTCCATTTCAGGAAGGTTATCTGAGTCTAGAGTCTGCTCAACTCTGGACAATACTGTGCGAATACTGGAGCCTGATGAATGCTTCCTAGTGATCGTCAGATTTTTGGTCTGAAAGTCAATGTGTGGATTCCTCCTCTCCAACCAATCTTGACCCAGAATGACAGTGAATGGTTTCATGTCAATGATGTAGAAATCTTCTGCATCTTTATACTTGCCCAGAGAAAATGTAGCCTTGGGAAGATAGGATGTGCATGGTAGTTGGCTTCCTCCAGCCAATCCCACTGAAAATGATGAAGAATCTGTGGGTGCTATACCAAGCTGAGCAGCAAACTGTCTGTCGATGAAAGACGATGTAGCTCCTGGATCTACCAAAATGTGAGTACTCTGTCCATATACTTTCCCTTTGTACAACAACAACTTCTTCTGTGATTTCAGCTGTGCTGTTGTGCTGTTTGAGACTGCATCTGTGCGATGTGCTCTGAGGGAGTGTCCATCTGCTGAAACTGCAATGTCAGACTGGAAAGGACTTCTTCTGAGATACTCTCAACCCGGCCACTAGCTTCAGTGGCATCTTCAGGCTGATCTACCCTCGGGGTGCTCTCAACACCGGTACCTGTGCAGTACCCTGAGAGTTTCCCTGAGGAGCTGGAGCTGAAGCTGGAACTGGAGCTGGAGTTGCAACTGCTGCATTGATGCTGTGCTGATTCTTCAGTTCCTTAACCAAGGTGTTGATCGTGTTGATGAGTTTGCCAGACCCATCCTTAGCACCCTGATTCTGCTGCGGCTGTCTCCGATTCTGAAAAGGATTCTGAGCTGGTGGCTTACCCTTGATCTCCTTTCCATCTGGGGTCTTGGTGGCAAAACAATCCTTCTCGATGTGACCAACACGACCACAACGATTGCAAGTCTTATCATTCTGTGATTTTCCTTTTCCTTTGCCCTTGCCTTTTCCACCTTTTCCCTTGTTCCGATTCTGATTGGAGTTCTGGCTGCCACTCTGATTCTGATTCCGATTTCTGTTGGATCTGTCATATGGCTTCTGGCCACGTCCTCTGTCCTTTTCCTTCTTGGCTGGACCTCCAGATGACTGCTCCTTCTGACCCCGATAGTGAAGGGTTTCTGATTGCTTTGAGTGAATGACATAATTCAAATCAAGCAATATCTGTGTGGTTTCTTGCCACGACAGATTGTTCCTTTGCTCTTCTGTCAGGAATCTGAGTTGGAACTGTCTGCGGAGATCTGGATCCATACTGGTGACGAATCTGTCCTTTATTAGCACATCATTCAAATCAACTGCTGCTAGAGAAGCCAGTGATGTAAATGTGCGCAAATAATCTGCAAAGGTTTGGGTTCCTTGAGTCAGTGCCATAAGGTGTTTCTTGGCTACTGATCTCTTATGAGGATTACCGAATTGTCTGAGGAATGTCTGTCTGACCATCTCATAGGTGGCATATGGCTGTTGTGCCAAGACCTGAAAATAGTGTCTGTCGTTATTCTGTATGAGAGTCAGAAACACTGTAATCAAGTCTTTATCATTGACACCTGGATAGGTGAACTGGAAATATCTGTCCACCGTGTCCAACCAGACTTCTGCGTCCTGTCCTGATTTGAATTCCCTAGGTGGTGTCATTTTCACCTTTGGGACCAAACTAGGTGGAGCTGGTGCTGGGACTGAATCTGCATCTGGATCTACAAAAACCATCGGAGGACTATCTTCTGTGTACTCGGTTTCTGGTGCCTGAGGCTCATTGACAGGATCCTTGTATCGGCTCATGTCTGGCTTCATACGACTGATGTTGTCATAGTAGCCTATGTGGTCATATCTGGTTAGTGTATCGGCATAACCAGCGATCCATTTCGGGACTTTAAACCGACTGTATGCATCATATGAACCAAGAATGTCGAAAAACCATGTCGAATGATCTGGGTTGATATCGGGAATCTCATGCTCTTCCTCTTCGATTGTAACCATCTAACAAAACAAAACACAACACAAAAATACCTTCAGCTAGTCATCTAACTGAGTGTGTGTGATTTATATGTTATATATGGTATATCGGTATGTTTACATACATGTAGTACATTCGTACATAATAATGAGGTAAGTATATATATATATCCACCTTCTTCCCCCCTCAAGGAAGTGTGTGATATAAGGCAGTTGTCAATTGCCTGTACCTCATAAATAGTATGCATTCCATATAGGAAGCATCTGTTACAGTTCTTGGGTTGTTGCCCGATATATAATCATGTCTGTGTCGAAAACAGCATGATATGTTACATCATGAGATGCTAAACACGAAGTTTATCGAAATTATAATAGCATTTTAGGGCATGTCAGGTTACAGCGGCCCATATACCCAATAATATGATTAGGGTGTTACATGGTATCAGTAACCCTAAAATAGGTAAAAAATAAGCAGTATAAATATTTTGCAAATGTTTTTAAGCAAAACTGCATTTGATACCAAACTGAATGTTACATGGTGTTCAGAAGGTACGTTAGAGCAGTATCTTCTCACAGAAGTCTGCACTCATCCCCGCTAATAACTTACGCGTGTGTTACCGTTCTATAACACAACGCTTTCTATTATATTATTGATATATTGAGGGCTCGCATATCAGCCCGTATCACCTACTGCCAACAGAATACAAAATGCACCTTCCGAACACATCCAACTTGAATGCCCAGGACATAATAATAGTTTATATAGTCTTAGAACAACCCAAGATAGCGAACTAAGGAAAATCATCGCTGAAGAAATCTCAGAAAAGCCTAAACTACTAAACACTGGAAAAGGTACCACATACATCAAAACACAGCCATCGAAACTTTTTCCACTTGCTGACCTAAGACAGGAAATGAATGAGGAATTATACTTACACGCTCTCCCGGAAGCTAGCATGCACCGTCCTTCAAGTTCAAAAAAGAATACCATTGCTGTGACCGCTAAGCCCGAAGTGGACCATGTTACGGGAACAATTAAATATCCCGAACTCCAATATGTCCAAAAGAAAGAGTTTTGGAAACTTTTGGCTTGGCACTGCCTTTCCAACAAAGCAGTCCCATGCTCACTTGCGGAGTACTCGAATAGGGCACACGATATTCATGAAGCACTCAATGCATGTAAGTTTGAATCGGGAGATCCTAAAAACTACTACGCAATAAGAAGAAGCCTCTTAGATATTTTTGTGGATGACAGAAACCTTGACAAAAACGGCTGTGAACTTTTCTCCAACCCACTAAATGCCCACCCTAGAATTTACTCGAGAAGATGCATACCCACCACGAGAATGAAAAAAGCCCTCAGGCCCTTCTGCCATCATGGAAAATCAGCTTTGATGGTCTCGCTTGGGATGCCTACGTGGACCCGATAACAGGCATTGGCAGAATCGTTTACGGAAATCCCCCCTTTGATGGGAAGGATAAGGGCAAATCTTCGGCGGTTATGACTACCTTGGAAATGGGACATAAAGCGGCCAACACCGTCCCTGGATTTTCAGGAACATGGATTCTTCCGCTGTCTCCCAAAAACCAAAAAAGATGGTTTGATAAAGGCTTTAAACTTGTTTTCAGATTCCCGCATAACACTATTCCATTTATCCCACATGGTTATTGGACGGGTGACGACCCCTACGTTCTTCCAGGTGGCGGATGCTATAAGGATGACTTTTCGGATGTCGTTATCATAGCTATAGACAGTGCACCCAGTGATACTCAACCATCCTTTGACTGGAGGCCTACACAGAAAAAGATTGCCAGATGGTTCCTCAATGTCCTTCCTAAGTCCAAAGTCACGGAGAAGAGGCTAGAATACACAGGAGTCAACCCTGATATTTGGAATGAAGTTCTGAACGAAAGCGACAAAGTACTTCCTTCTTCCATGGCCCACTCAAGACCCTCCCTATCATCAGAATGATGCTGGGCATTATTATGGTGGTCACCATGACACGACAATCACCAATGCAAATTCTAAGCCCTTCATAAGCACCGTGAAATGGCCCAAAGTACTTACACTTATGGGGTACCTCCCTCCCCTCTTTGGTACTGTCCTCAACACGATAGGTGTTCCCCGTGGCAAGATTAAACCTCTCCTTAAAAAACTTTCAAGAATCTGTAGGCTACACACCAAAAACAGGCGAGACGTGTTTCTGTTAAACACCACCGCCACCCTGAACACGAACCCGCATACAGTTGACATCTTGAGCAGTGAGACCATGACAGAAACAGAAGCTGTGCAGCAATCAAACGACTTTCTTCAAACCCTCCTGCAATAATTTTCAAAAGTCTTGCAATATAAGATGTTTCTCTGTCCCCTAGGGAGCCCCCCTCCCCTCCCCACCACCCCCTCTCCACCCCGACCCCCTTCCTCAACGTCTCCAAATACCCCCTTAATTCTTCGACTTCCCTCCCCACCGCTCAGATTCAGCCACCCCTCCACTCACCCGGCCATGGCTGCTTCTCCATCCTCTAGAGTTTTTTTGCCTAGCACTTAGCTTTTTCTCTAGATGTCACCCTGCTGAAAAGTGGGCTGAGCCCCTTTGTGGGCGCGCTATAGCAGAGGGAGTAGCCCCTGGTGTTTTCACTAGCCTTCAAAGCAGGGTTACCGCACTCTCAGGACTTCGCCCCCTTTGCTAGCGTAAATGTTTTATTATTATTATTATTATTATTATTATTTGTAACGAGCCCGTGGGAAAGGCTTTCGGGAGAGGATCGCCGCTGTTTCCATTCGATTATGTTCAGCCAGATGGACACGCTCGACAGAATTTGATAGACGACTTTAAGCGTTGAACAACTCTAATTTACAAACGCTTGGCAGCCTGCATCTAAGCTTACCGTACAGAGAAAATCAGATAAAGGTGTAGCTAATTACTAAACTTGGGTTTTTCAAAGCCCTGTGGCCCTTCATCTATACCCATCAATTTTATTGCATGTTATTGATCGTGGGGTTCAAGACGACCTTGTTGATCCCTTAAATCTAGAATGACGCTCAGGGCCACGAAAGGGTGCGGGTGTGTCGCTGCGCTGTCGGACACACACTGCACTGCACTGTGTCCTGTGATGACTGAGACCTGACATGACATGCATCGTGGCCGCGGCCGCGGCCGTCTGCGTCTGTCCACAGAGAATCGAATCGTATTTTATTAGCCCGATAGTCTGAGTCTGAGGAAACTCCTTATCTACATGCCAAAAATGCGGTGCTTTCAAAAAACGTGCATTCCAGCGTGACACGATGACATTATTCTGATCCCGGGATATTCTGATACAGCACCGTATCGTCATTCTTGAACTGCATCGCCGGATCGCACAAATCCGAAATCGGAAACAAAAACAGTGGCGTGACAAACGAAAGTTGAAATTACTTGCCTCCCAAAACGCTCAAGCAACTGGAAACCAGAAACGAAAGGTGCATGGGATTTATCCGTGGAACCGTAGCTGTCCAGGCGAGGGCTCTTACATTTCAGACTTCGTTCTGACGTAATGATGATTGCTGTTCCGGCGCATCGTCGCGAAATTCAAAGAGATTCCAGTGGTTCCCAGCGCATTTTCAAAGTTGCTTCGTTCCACTTCAATAACATACATAGTTTCTGACTTTACCGTCTCAACTAAACTATCATACTTATGTTTCTAATTTATTGCGCTCGCTTGTAAGTTGTCTTGAAACTAGTTCCTCTTAACAAGTGCTACTTGTCACCACACCTTCGTTTTCGCGGAAACGCTTCGCTCATTCTCGTGGCATACTCACCTCCTTAGAATTGTAATTATTGACTAGTACGACATCATGGTCCCGTTAGATGAGAACGAGCCGGTATCAGTTGATGCGGACTTTCTTATCGCGGTTACAGAGATAATCTTCTGGGCCTCCGTAGGAGACTTGGAAAAACTGAAAACGTTCTGCAAAAACAAAGCGTTTAACTTTAAGCAGGCGTACGACTATGATAGGAGAAGCCCTCTGTAAGTTTCTTGGTCTTATTTAATTATCTACCCTTCATCTCCTCAAGCTTGTCCGCACCTTGTAGCCCCTCTCCTCGGCAGCGCTGTCGCGTCGCCTTGTGCGCTCCTTGTCCAGATATGCTACTGATCTGACATTAACTGTATGGCGACGCGCTGTTGGCGACGCAGGCACCTCGCGTGTGTGAATGGATGCCGAAACGTTTGTGAATGGCTGATCACTGAGGCGAAGGTTCGCGCCCCCCAATTCTTGAGGACTTTCCGCTTTCCCCGAGTTTCCTCGTCGCAGACGGGCCCTGTGACGCCGACCTGGGTGGCGACCAAGTTCCCACACACAGCTCGAGGCTCGACGCCACGTGGCTTGTCACTTTCCTCTGGTGCGGACTTATTTTAACGATGCTCGACGCCACGTGGCTCGTCACTTTCCTCTGGCGCGGACTCGACGCCACGTGGCTTGCCACTCTCCTCTGACGCGGACTTATTTTTACGAGTGGGTGTCTATCTTGCAGGTGGATGTGAATTTTGTGGACCGCTTTGGTAACACCCCACTGATGGTGCGGTTGCTCTCTTTAAACTTTGAACCTCGTTTGAGCTCATATTACCGTCATGCTTAAACGACGTTCCGGAGGAGCGACTTTGCTTTCAAGGTCTGGGGCACGCAGATTATCAACGAACTCGTGACAAGTTCGTCTGCTGAAATTGCACGCCCAAATCAAATTTATGTGAGTGGCGCGCGTTGCCTCACCGCTGCGCAGGGGGCGGTGCTGGGCAAGCACGATGCTTGTATACGCCTGCTGAAAGAGAAGGGCGGTGAGTGTCTGCGTCACACCTTCTCGAATCTCTCTCGTCCAAACCACCGCGGGCATCCGCGGCGACTTTCTGCGCCTCCGTCACATTCGTGTGCACCCCAACTTCCCGCCATGCTCCTCGTGCCCCACGCAGCTTCTTCCGAGGCACGCTGCGAGAGGATGAGAGCGCCAGGCTGTCGCACTTCTTGTCGGATTTTGCAGGCAAGGTGCTCGAGGAAGGGTTTCTGGTTTCGCTGGAAGATTCCTGTGTCCTGAACACCCACCGGACCTCCGAGCTACCCAAAATGGATGCCCAGTACATTGAGCTGATCTACCTCGCCTCCGAGGGGATCCTGCCCGGACTTCGCCAGAGCAGAGAGCTGCTCTCCAGCGGCATTGTGAAAGACTACGACGACCGTACCCCGTTGTGATTGCCCGATATTGCGACTCCACCCCAATCCTACCCTCTGGAATTGTATCAGATGCTGTAGAAAGTAGTGAACGAATCCGTGAACCCCCAAAGATGATATATCTGGACCTCCGGCGAGTGAGGTTGGGGTGGTGTCGGTTCTAGCCTCTGCTACGGCGAAGAGACAGCAGTGGGGCAACTGTATAATGGCGGCGTATCAGCTGCGGGTCTGAATATCGGGCGCTATGGCGTGAACTTTCGATGGCGGGGTGTGCGGTGCCTAATAGGCACCTCGCGGCTGCAAATGGGAAGCTTGAAGCTGTTGATTATCTCTTAAGTATTGAGGTGCGCCCTTAATGCGCCATGCTATTCTCTGCCACTGGTTGCAGGGCGTGGGTGACACTATGCTGCCACTGGCTGCAGGGCGTGGGTGGCACTATGCTGCCACTGCTGCCACTTGCAGGGCGTGGCTGCCACTGGCTGCAGGGCGTGGGTGGCACTATGCTGCCACTGGCTGCAGGCGTGGGTGGCACTATGCTGCCACTGGCTGCAGGGCGTGGATGACACTATGCTGCCACTGGCTGCAGGGCGTGGGTGGCATGCTGCCACTGGCTGCAGGGCGTGGGTGGCACTATGCTGCCACTGGCTGCAGGGCGTGGGTGACACTATGTTGCCACTGGTTGCAGGGCGTGGGTGACACTATGTTGCCACTGGCTGCAGGGCGTGGGCCTTGCCACTGCCACTGCAAGGGCCCTCTGACTTGTTCGGACGTGCATTCACGTTTTACTTTTAAGCACGCATGGTGCATATTCCATGCTTATTCATGCAAAGACACCACACGGACTTCCTCAGCTCGGGTATGAAAGGTTGTTTGCACATTCTACTTTGGGGCCGCTTTTGTACCTTGGCGTTGAGCCGATCTTGCTGCCGGTGGGACGGGCGGTGACGCAGGTTGCAGTGAACGCCGTGGACCGCTTCGGGCTCACTCCGCTCGAGGTCTGTGTCTCCCGTCTCAGCTGCAGGGCTTGCAGCTACCCGCGAATCCCGGGAATTCGGCCTCGGAAGTCCCACGCGTGACTTACAAAATCAGTGCCAACACAGTGTTACCGGCCGGAGGATTGCTAGCTCAGCACTTGCATCCCGGATAGATGGTATGCTTAAGAGGGAGCTCGCACGGGGCCTCTGGGTGAGCTGCGCCGCCGGCAGCCCCGCGCGGCAACACGGTCGCCGCCCAGCTTGCATCGCTTCCCTATCCGGCGCCTTCCGCGTTGTGAACGAAGTGTGGCTGGGGGTGGTGGCGGTGGTGGTTGGGGGGGATGTGAGTGGGGGCAGGGGGCCATGCGATCGAACTTGCCGGTGCGGGACAAGGTCGTCGCTGCACTGGAAAGACATGACGGTGCGGGCGTCACCTAGAGAGCGCTGAGAGGACACCCGCCCCGCCGACGTTCTCCCGGCAGTATCCCTCCGCGTGGGGCAACTGTGACTGCAACTCGCGACTTCCGTGTGTCGACTCGTTCACGTCGAAGGCTGATTTCCCCTTTTCGAGGCTTTCTGCTTTTCGGTAAATCCTGAACGTCGCAGAATTCAGCGGGTACTACTTTTGGTCCCGCCCCCTTTTCGCCTGGTCGGCGCATGCGTCTCCGGGAGGCGGGGCGGCAGGCGTGATTCAGGGGCTTGCGTCTCATGCAATCCTCTACCGTGGTTGGCTGACCAGTAGCATCCGTCGAACCAGCTCGGCAGTGTGCTCAAAAGAGTGGGGACGGCGGGCCTGCGGGGTGGGGGCTTGGTGGTGAGGTTTGGGGCGCCAGGCAAGGTGTATCAACACGGGCAGCTGGTGCCATCGAACGAGGCTGACATCAAGGCCCCAGTTGTGAAGCAGACCAAGGTAACTCTCAAACTATCTTGAGCATGCCGGAAGTGCTGCGTGATTCAAACAGAAATGGTGGCCCACGTACGGGGTGCAAAGAACATCTCCTTGGAACAGACCTGGGGGTTTCCTTTCTGCAAGTCAGCTGCTCCGAGGCTGCCTGGCCACCTGCCTGCCTGCCTGCCTTGCCTGCCTGCCTGCTTGTCTTGCCCGCTACCTGCCTGCCTGCCTGCCTGCCTACCTGCTTGTCTTGTCTTGCTTACCTGCCTGCCTGCCTTGCCTTGCCTTGCCCGGCCTGCCTGCCTTGCCTGCCTGCCTGCTTGTCTTGCCTGCCTGCCTTGTCTGCTCCACGAATGCGCTGCTGCGCTTAGGATTTCCGTACTGCGCCTGAGGAACTCTGTACATATGTTCTACGCGCATGCCTCTACACCGTCAGATGCGTGGCGGGATGCGTGACGGGATGTATGGCAAGATGTATGGCGGGATGTATGGCGGGATGTGTGACGAGATGTGTGGCGGGATGCGTGTTCTACATTCGTCATCCGACCTTCTTCCGGGCTGCAACCTCCTGCGGGGCCCTTGCGACTGTGTCCTTGGTGGTGGGCCGGGGCGCGGGGCTTTCATGGCCATCACCCGGTGGCCGGCAACTGAAAGCTGCGTGGTGAGCTTTGCGCGGCGTGCGCTTTGTGCTGTGTTGGCAGAATTTTGATCACTGGGAGGTTCAACCGAGGGGGATCCAATTCGGGGAGAAGCTGGGGGAAGGCGCCTTCGCGATTGTGCATGCCTGCATGTACGAGGCCACCCTCGTCGCCGCCAAAATTTTGAAGGTGAGCTTACCCGGGAATCACTGCTTCCAGACTACGACCTTGGGCTTGGATCTTATTTCAAGTAGGGAACGTAAGAGCTGTATGGGTCTTGGTGGGCGGGGACAGGGGGATGGAGGGTCGGTATGGGTCTTGGTGGGCGGGGGACAGGGGGTAGAGGGTCGGTATGGGTCTGGTGGGTGAGGACAGGGGGCGTGGAGAAGGTTTACGCTAGGTGAGGACAGGGGGCGTGGAGGGGGTTTACGCTAGGTGAGGACAGGGGGGCGTGGAGGGGGTTTACGCTAGGTTGATATCCTCGGCCTGCCAACGCAAATGCAGCAGTTCAAACAAGAGATCGAGATGATGACCAAGCTGCACCACCCCCATGTTGTGCAGTTCTTCGGTGCGCATCCTCTTTATCTGCACGCATCCTCGTCTCAGGCCTCGTCCACTGGCAGCATGCCGCGAGGGCTTGAACCTTCTGTGCTGAGATCTGAGGCCTTGGCACCGAAGGAGCGGCACCCCGAGCGAAAGGTTTACTTTGCATCGACTTCCGATTTTTGCGACATCGAAGCTCATTTCCACTGCTCGGAAAGCCGCGCGGCGGAAACGCCCACTGTGACACAGCCGACCACTGTGACACAGCCGGCCACTTTTATGGGAGCAGAGCAGCACTGCAGCGCGTTTCAATGAATATATTCCATCTTTCTTTTGCACAAACAATCGATTTGCCGAAAGGCACACTGCCTGGCAAATCTGCGGGCCTTCCGTCATAGATAGCTTTCTGACATGCTTTCAAAGCTGTGTGGGAGAAAATCGCTGTAGGAAGGCTTCTTCTAGGCTGACACACAGAACGTTCTGGCGCAAACGCTTGAGTCTTTTTGGAATGGGTGAGGCGCGAACACAAAAGAGCCGACCCGAGGAATTCCGACTGATGGAACCTCTAAACTCAATGTGTGAAACCGTACGATCCTGAAAACGTGGCGCCATCTCGATCTGACGGTCCAGGGAATCACTGCTCGATTTACAGAAACTCCCAGCTCCCATGTAAGCCTTTTTTCCGGCACAAATAATCAAGTTCCCATGTGCTAGAGATGAGCGCGCCACGCTGTCACTGCGCCAGCTTGCCTCCTGCTCGCCTCGGAGTGGCCCATCCAAAGTACCTCTCCATGTGCCCTCCGGGGGCAGCTGTGGGGTCGATGTAGGAGTGGATGGCAGAAGACAGCTCAGGCCAGCCACATAGGAAGCAGCACTTCTCGAGCAACAGGGCACCCGCCTCCCTGGCGCCGGTGCAAGCCCCCCTTGCGGGCGCTGTGACCTGAGATACGCCCCTCCGGAGGGACACCTCCCAGCGTGCCCAAGGCCAGCTGCACTCAATCATTGGCCTGGGCCGATCTTATGCACCCCAGCTCCCAGGGCAGGCTCCAGGAGGTGTCCATGCCTGCCTCGTCGCCTGTCTCGGGCCCGCTGCCAGTGCCCCACCAAGCCCTTTACCCCCGCTGCTGGGCTGCTGAGCCTCCCCATTAAGCGGACATGCCGTCTGCCTTTCTTCTTCTGGAGAAGCACCGCCACATCCGTCAGCGACGGCAATTTCGGCCTGCTGCGTGGACACCCCTGTGTCCGGCCGTCCGAACGTGATGAACTAGACGACCACATGCCTGCATGCCCGCGACAGCTCAGCATTCGCCGCGCCCGCCAGCTGCAGAGCCAATCCATGAGCGCGCACCGCCGCCACGTGCCTGGTCAGCAGCCAGGTTCTCACCAGTCCCCTCCTGGTGCTGGGCATCCGCGGTTCGCGCCTGCAGAGGTGCCACGTCCTTCATGGCGCGAGCCACCGACCCGCCCTCTGTGGGGCATTCCGACCCATGCCCTCGTGGTAGCCGTTGATGGCGGACAGGTAGGGCTGTGAGCCGTTGATGGCGGACAGGTAGGGCTGCAAGCTAGCCGCCCTGGCGGTCCCCTCCTTCAGGAGGTGGGCGATGTAGAGCCGCGCTGTAGCCTCCTCGAGTGGCAGCCATGCCCTCCGCTCAGTCGCACAGAACTGCGCTAGGGCCGCTGCCTACGGCCAGGAGTTACACAGGGCGGTGCCTTGCAGTGCTGTAGGGGTGCCCAACTAAAGTTGAGCCGTCCAATATTTTCAGATCGTGAACATCGGAAGGTCCGAAGAGATTTCTGGGGAGCGACGAAGGAATATATCGTATTATGACCTCTAGGATGTCGGCTTTTTGATATGGACTGTCGGATTTGGGAAATTGCCCCTGTTAAAAATGAACGGACCCGTTTAAGTTGTGCAGCTCTACAGTGCTGCCTCTTGCATCTGAGCTGCCAGCTCTGGGAGAGAGCCCGCACCGAGCTCACACCTCCCGCGCCTCTCTGGCGCCGTGCCCCACTCGTATCTCTCCCCCGGCTTCGCAGGAGGGATCACCCAATACCTCTCCTTTCTCTTCTTCACTCCTCGTCGCCACCATCGTAGGTCACTCGCATCATGTCGTACTCCTCGTTGTCATCCACCTTGCCCGGGTGCCAGGTGTTGTCAACGGGCCAGGACACGTCCGCACGGCTGCGAGGGCCCAGCTTAGCTTGTGGCTGTGCAGCTGCAGCCTGCCACGCGCCCGGGAGTTGCTACCTCACCGGGAGCAGGGAGTCCAGAACATGAACCCGGAGCTGCCCTCTAGCTGCCGGCGCCTCTAGCTGCCGGCGCCTCTAGCTGCCGGCGCTCTAGCTGCCGGCGCCTCTAGCTGCCGGCGCCTCTAGCTGCCGGCGCCTCTAGCTGCCGGCGCCTCTAGCTGCCGGCGCCTCTAGCTGCCGGCGCCTCTAGCTGTCGACGCCTCTTATTTCAGACGGTTGAGACGGAACGGCGGAATGTTCAGGTGGGTGCAGCAGAGGCGGTGATGGGTTGTGGTGGGAGCTGGCAGGCGCCTGCACGACAGCCTCCAAACCTTTCCTTCTCCTCGAGCACATGGAGACCAGCCTGGAGACTGTCCTGAGGGGCCAAGAATGTGCGCTCCTGGCTCTGTGCACGCACGCAGCCGCGCCGGCGCCCTGAATCGGCCAAGACTGACCGACAACAGGAGCATTGCCTTTCAGCTCGCCGTTGATGGATGGGCGGTGCGGGCGGCTGCGATCCGTATATGCACACCGCAAGTGAAAGATATGAGATAGTGCTATGGCGGCTTGATGTGAGAGCGTTCCCGAGCTTCAAGAGTTTGGCCTGTCTCGTGAGTGCCGATGGAGCGGCTTCTCCCAGGAGGAAGCAGGCGCAGGCGATGCCCTCCCGAGGTGAATTGCGGAGTGAGAGGCAGGGGCGGGATGCGGAGCTCGGGACTGGGGGTTGCAATGCGGTGCCAGGTCTGGGTGTGAGGACAGCTGTGAGATATTTTGCGGATACGGCCCGCGGCTTGGCGTACCTCCACTCCCGTAGACCCCATGTGATCCCCCCTGCCCCCTCCACCCCTGCTCCCTGTGTTGCCTGAGCACGGGTGTGTTGCAGGAGGTGAGCAGTGTGGATATTGCATGGACTTGGTCTTGAGAGTTAAATGTGCCTTCGTGTTGCATCCAGCGACTCCGTGGAATCCTGGGTCGATCCTGGGTATGGCTTCCTGTGACCATGGCAGGCTTGACATTCCAATGCCACGGTCGTGCACCAGACCGGCTGTCAGATTTACCGAATTTGAGAGTGATGGCGCACGGAGGCCATTTCTCCGAGCCGTGTCTTATCATAAATCTTCTGCAGCCCAATAGAGATGATCGTTGAACGGAACCGCTTTGATGCGGATGGAGCGAGCTGTGGATCGCCCACGCTCTACTAAACTATATGAACATGTATGATAGTGGCATTGCACCGTTTTCAACTAAGCAGATGAAGGGATCCAGCGGTGTGAGCTTGAGGAATCCAGCGGTTTGAGTTTGAGGAATCCAGCGGTGTGAGTTTGAGGAATCCAGCGGTGTGAGTTTGAGGAATCCAGCGGTGAGTGTGAGGAATCCAGCGGTGCGAGTTTGAGGAATCCAGCGGTGTGAGTTTGAGGAATCCAGCGGTGTGAGTTTGAGGAATCCAGCGGTGTGAGTTTGAGTGCTTTCTGAGCATCGTTGCACTCTCTCGTGCCGATGTCACGCCAATCGCGTTTGATGCGTCATACTCCGGGGGAAGCCTGTTTGATGCGTCATACTCCGGGGGAAGCCTGTTTGATGCGTCATACCCGGGAAGCCTGTTTGATGCGTCATACTCTGGGGGAAGCCTGTTTGATGCGTCATACTCCGGGGAAGCCTGTTTGATGCGTCATACTCCGGGGGAAGCCTGTTTGCTGCGTCATACTCCGGGGGAAGCCTGTTTGATGCGTCATACTCCGGGGGAAGCCTGTTTGTCGACTCGTGACTTGAGCTTTGTTTATTCCTGAGCGTTGCCTCACATGCACGTTTTCCTGGCTTGATTTGCACCTTCTGACGTCTCCCGTCCCTCGCATCTGCGCCCTCGGCTCACCCCTGCATCCACCTGCCTGGCTCTGAGCCACGTGGCATCTCTCCGGGTTCGACATTGTCCAGCTTGCTTATGACTGGCAAATACAATGAGGTCGTCAGAGCTGAGAGGTTCCGGAATAGCCTCCTCGAGGATCTTGGATAATAGCCTCCTCGAGGTTCCGGAATAGCCTCCTCGAGGATCTTGGATAATAGCCTCCTCGAGGTTCCGGAATAGCCTCCTCGAGGATCTTGGATAATAGCCCCTTGGAGGAACACCGGCGGTTTCTGTTCGGGGCGAGATATCCGAGGGGAGACGCCTACGCCCCGAGGACCCTTCTTTGGAATCCTGGGCAACCGGCGACGGCTTGGAAGCCGCCAGTACGGCTGGAAGTTCGAGGCCGCCGGCACAAGGCTGCCCTCGCACCGGTCAGTTGAGGAGTCCCGCATGGAGAATCGAGGATGGGTCCAGCATTTCCGCTGATAGAATCGGGTGGATGAGCGTCCCGCGTGCGCAGCCGATCGTTCACCGCGACCTGAAGCCGGGCAACATCATGATCTCTGCCAGTGGCCAGCTCAAGCTGTGCGATTTTGGTGACTCCTCCTCACGCCTTCGTGCAGCCCTCCCCCTTCTTGATCCCTGCCCGCTCTCTCATCCTCCTTCGTGCAGCCCCTTCTTGGATCGCTGCCCGCTCTCATCCTCCTTCGTGCAGCCCCCCCTTCTTGATCGCTGCCCGCTCTCTCATCCTTCAGCTTCTTGATCGCTGCCCGCTCTCTCATCCTCCTTGTGCAGCCCTCTCCCTTTGATCGCTGCCTGCTCTCTCATCCTCCTTCTCGTGCAGCCCTCCCCTTCTGATCGCCCCGCCTCTCTCATCCCCCTTCGTGCAGCCCTCCCTTGATGCCCGCTCTTCATCCCTTCGATCGCTGCCCGCTCTCATCCTCCTTCGTGCAGCCCCTCCCCTCTCGCGGCCCGCTCTCTATCCTCCTTCGATCCCTTCTTGCGCTGCCCGCTCTCTCATCCTCCTTCGTGCAGCCCCTTCTTGATCGCTGCACGCTCTCTCATCCTCCTTCGTGCAGCCCCCCTTCTTGATCGCTGCCCGCTCTCTCATCCTCCTTCGTGCAGCCCCCCTTCTTGATCGCTCTCTCATCCTCCTTCGTGCACGCACGAGCAGTGTACAGAGAGTTTGAGCGCCCGTGCTGACATCCAGGTTGAAGGCCCGCCGTAGCTGGCTTCCGGGTTGAAGGCCTGCCTTAGCTGGCATCCAGGTGGCATGTCTGACGAAGTTGAAATCCAGGTGGCATGTCTGAGGTAGCTGGCATGCAGTTGGCATGTCTGGCGCAACTGGCATCCAGGTGGCATGTCTGGCGTAGCTGGCAGCCAGGTGACGCGTCTGACGTAGCTGACGTCTAGGTGGCATGTATGGTGGAGCTGGAATCCAGGTGGCATGTCTGGTGGAGCTGGCATCCAGGTGGCATGTCCGACGTAGCTGGCATCCAGGTGGCATATCTGGCGTAGCTGGCGTCCAGGTGGCATGTCTGGTGGAGCTGGTATCCAGGTGGCATGCGTGACGTAGCTTGCATCCAGGTGACATGTCTGGCGGAGCTGGCATCCAGGTGGCATGGTTGGTGGCACTGGCATCCAGGTGGCATGTCTGACCTAGCTTGCATCCAGGTGGCATGTCTGACCTAGCTGGCTTGTGCGTGGCATATATGTTGGAGCTGGCATCCAGGTGGCATGTCTGACGTAGCTGACGTCTAGGTGGCATGTCTGGTGGAGCTTGCATCCAGGTGGCATGCGTGACGAGCTTGCATCCAGGTGGCATGTTTGACCTAGCTGGCGTCCAGGTGGCATGTTTGGTGGAACTGGCATCCAGGTGGCATGTCTGACCTAGCTTGCATCCAGGTGGCATGTCTGACGTAGCTGGCATCTACGTGGCATATATGTTGGAGCTGGCATCCAGGTGGCATGTCTTACGCAGCTGACGTCTAGGTGGCATATCTGGCGGAGCTGGCATCCAGGTGGCATGTCTGATGGAGCTGGCGTCCAGGTGGCATGTTTGACGTGGCTGGCATCCAGGTGGCATGTCGGGTGGAGCTGGCATCCAGGTGGCATGTTTGACGTAGCTGGCATCCAGGTGGCATGTCGGGTGGAGCTGGCATCCAGGTGGCATGTTTGTTGGAGCTGGCATCCAGGTGGCATGTCTGACGGAGCTGACGTCTAGGTGTCTAGGTGGCATGTCTGGTGAAGCTGACGTCTAGGTGGCATATCTGACGTAGCTGGTATCCAGGTGGCATCCCTGATGGGACTGGGCCTCACGTAGCATGCCTGACAGGATCGGCATCCAGGCGGCATGCCGGACGGAGCCTGGCTTCCGGAGCCAGGTTTCAGGGGGCGCTCCTGGTGGAGCTGGCATCCGAGCAATTGCCTCACTGGTCTACCTCCGCTCGCCCTCCCAGTTGGGAAGCATTTCCCGCGCTCGGGCCATGTGGCGCCCCCGGTAAATCGGTGAAAAAAGGTTGGGCGCATTTGGCGCTCGGCGCCGCGGTACTTCGCGCTGCTTCATGCTGCACGAGCTTCGTGGACGGGGCATGACGGAGGCAGCTTCGGGGGCGGGGATGGGCTGGGGGCCGCAGGGCTGTCACGCACGCTGAAGAACTCGATGGAGGCGTCGATGAGCAAGCATGCACCCTCGGCGCGCGCGGGAAGCATGTCCCGAGTTCGATCGGTATCTCAGTTAGACAATATGGTAACCGACATGACTGCGGAGACTGGCAGTGAGCGCCCCCTCCCCCTCCCCTCTCCCTGCTCCCGCGGTCCCGCCAAGCGCAGCGGACGCCCGGCTGTGCTGGCGCGCTGCTTGCAGTGCTCATCGCCATGGCTTCAGATGACTGCCCGGGATCTTCGTGCTGTCGGGAGCGGGGGAAGAGGTGCTGCTCGGCTCTCGTGCTAGCTGTGGAGCTGTGGGCTCCTTGGTGAATGGGGCGAAGGAGGCGCTCTTCGGAACGCGCTCTCTGCCGTATGGTCCTCCGATGTGGGGAAGACACGTTGAGGCGTACGTGGCTGTTTCACATTCTCCCCTTCTCCAACTTATACTTAGAGATTTGAAATGAGACGGTGGGTATCTCAATGCTTATGAAACCGAACAATAGCTTCCTTCGTATGATGACCAGGTGTTGAAATTATTACTCAATTTCAATGTGTGGCATTCTCTCTCAGAGTTGGATGTCATAACTGTATTTCTTTTCCTATAAAGTGAACCATGAGGGAATCAAACCCGCCGTCCACAAATTACCGGATTGGTGTGCTATAACTGCACCATTGGTTCTATATATACTCGGATAAATCCATCATCGCTGTCCTCATGGGAGCAGCACTCATTTTTCATTACGGCCCTTTCGGATCTCAGTCTTTCGGGTCTTCAGCCTTCCTCTTCGTCTTGGCACAATATTACCTGTTATGCTGCCCTCGTGTAGAATATGTAGAACGTTGTCGTCGAACGATCTTTCCGAAACGCCGAAATGGTTCACAGTGACCCACCAGCACGGCTCGCCAGCAAATGAGCATTTTTGTTCATTGTTGGGAATTTTAGATCCAACGGCAACCGCTTGCAGCATTCTGTAACCCATCGATGAACAGAACGAGTCCGTGGGGAGGTAATGTGGTGTTGACTCCGAATCACTTTTCAATGAGAGGCAACTTCTGAAAATGTAAGAAGAAGATATTGTGCAGCGGACGAGGCCGTTCGGCCAAACGTGGATGGAGGAGGCCTGCGAGCGGCTGGATCTGACGTGTGTGGTCAAACTGCTGCTTGGGAGGGGCATCGGCTTTGTCAGGTTACCGGTACATGGCTCCCGAAGTGTTCAAGCATGAGAAGTACGGCGTAAAGGTTCCTGCACTCTCTGCACTCCCCCCTTCCTGAAGTGCCTCCCTCGCCGCCCTCCAAGGCAGCACCACCAGAGAATGTTTGAACAGAGGGCCGCATCACCAGTTTCCACAGTCTCTCCCCGCAGAAGACGAAGTGAAGCTCAGTCCCATCAACACTATGATGGAGGGATCGTTTCCAATGTAAAGATGATTGGGGTGCTGCAGGCGGATTGTTACGCGCTAGCCCTAATTGCATTTCAGATGTTTGAATGGAGGGCGCCCTTCGATTACCACGTGCGGTCCCTTGCCCTTCTTCTCCGATTTTTGTGGGACCCTGGCAAGTGATTGGGTTTCCTACCGCACTGCATCTTGTACTGCCGTGAGGAAACATATTTTCTTAAGCTTGGGCGGATGCCAGGATGTAGGATATAGTGCGAATTTACTCTGTAGTTCACTAATTTCACCAGAAAGTGGAATTTGTCCATGATCCAGTGACGAATTTCCCACTTTCGTTAGCAGCCACTTATTTTGTGAGTGTGCAAGATTGATACAGTGGACAAGTTTCACTGACATTACAATAGGTGTTGTCTGGGGATGCAATTGTTCACTCTCCATTCGGCTATTTCACTTGTAGAGGGGGTTCCGGAGCTCGGCATTGTATCCAGCTCCACTGACTCGCCCACAAGGCACGGTCAATTGTATGTAATGAAGCGCTATCTCATGGCACACGTGGCGGAGAGTTGCTCGAAAGTGATTGGACGCACATTGGGGAATCATTGGACGGAGTGCAGCCAGAAGCAGTGAAAGCAGCGTACTCTGCGGCGGTGGACAAGCAACGTCCTCGCTTCGCACCCACGTCGTCCACCCCGAAGGAGATCATTGCGTTGGTTGAAGAGCTATGGGATCGTATGCATCCCCCTCTACTCTCTCGTTTGCGTTTTTACGCATTCTGACTGAATCAAAATTGGAAGGCATTTTCATCAATGAGGCCTCTTCACTCAGATTGGATTCTAATGATCAGGATTGAGATTTCAAGCTTGTAGGGTCAGGACTGAAACCTTGACCCCGGCAGTTTAGTTTGTTCGTGATCCAGTTTATGAGGGTAAACAGCGTCTACCATACTTCTCGTTTAATCGATTGGGTGCACATATATATGGTGGCTCTGAGCCCAGCAGGGTCCTCGGCCATATGACCTAGCCAAATACGATATATGGTGGCTCTGAGCCCAG
>LGRX02004929.1:26072-73493 GCA_001247695.2 Cymbomonas tetramitiformis
TTGTCATGTTCCGCGATTCTGGACCGCTTGCCCAAATGGAGCTCTCGTTGCATCTGGAGGGAGGGGGGAGGGGGGATTCGTACCGAAATTTCAGATGAGCGTTTGTACCAAGCGTGTGCGAGCCTCCAGTACACATGTGCCCGTGTTGGGGCCCGACACGTACGTATTCATTAGTACGGATCGTGAACGGTCGCCCGTTCAGTGTTCTATCCCGAAGCTGAGCGTTCGCGGTCCACGTGCCACAGTTCGCGATCCACGTTCCAGTTTCGCCTTCGAGCGTTTCAGAATCTGAATCCGTGGAACGTCAGTCCCCCGTCACTTGGATTACACCACTATGACGGATTGATTGTATCGCACGTTCGCAACGACATACAACAGTCATACGACCACACAACATGTCCTATTTGTGTTGCGACACATGCCTGTGTCACCAATATTTTCATTCTGGGAGCTTTGCGCAAACGGCCCGCTTTGCTCCAGTGGGCCGGTCGCCCTAGGCGAGGAGGGGGCCCGTCCGGCGAGGCGGGTGTCCGTCCGCACAGGCGCGCCCCCGTCCGGCGAGGCGGGGGCCTGTAGCAGAAGCGGGAGGGCGTCCGTAGAGGCGGGGGCCTGTCCGCAGAGGTGGGGCCTGTAGTAGAGGCGGGGGCTAGTCCGCAGAGGCGGGTGGCCGTTCACAGAGGCGGGGACCTGTCCGCTAAGGCGGGGGCAAACATGTTGAACCAAATGCTACGTACGTCAGTAGCGGCGGGGGCCAGTCCGCACATGCCATACGCAATGCTGGAGTTCCATATTTAACACGTAACACATTCGTTGCGCGGCGGAGTGTCGTGATATTTAATACATCAATAAACATATCGCAACGGTTCCATGCGCGGTGCGGGAGATCCAACGGTGCCATGCGCGATGATGGAGTTCCATATTTAACACATTACCCATTTAGATCCGCATTCAGAGCACGCGACGTCCATATGGCCAAACAAAGGATGCCTCCCTGCGGTGTCGTTCCGCCAATACTCAACATTTATAAGTGCGGCATATCGGGGCTCGTTCACGTCAAAAAGCTGTATATCCTCGCTGGCAGCCTGGCTCAGTACGTTCAAAATACCTTAGAACATTCAATTGGAGTCCAAATACCAGTACCAACGGCCCAATAGCAAAGTTCCGTAACAAGATCTTGCACTGTAGCCACCGGAAAATCAAACAGAAACTCCAGATCCCTGAAACCCTAATATTATCTTCGCTACTTCAGCAATAACAGACTCCACTGATGCGCAACTGCACCTTATGTGAGCAAGACGGTGCGATCAAATATGCTACACACCATGCTGTAGGCGAATCGTCCTTGCAAGCACACCACTACCTTGAGCGTGTGTGTGTGTGTGTATATATATATATATATATTCTGGCTGGACGTATTGGCTGAGCTTTACATGCACAGGATTTGGTCATTATTGTAAATTATGGCACTCCCTAACGGTATAGTGAACAGGTAATCTCAAGGCTGGTTTTACGTCCACACTCCAACCGGCATAGTTTATCAATTTGCATTACTTCTGCCCTGGGACGGACAAGGAGCCCCTCCTAGCCCTGACTACACCCCAACTTCATCTCCATACGCATCTGACCAAGAGGAGGAATTGACGCCCAACCTAGATCATTAGAATATACAGTCTGCAATTACCTCATCGCTAACTCCAACAACAACTCCAAACCTCCGAGAACTACAAGCTCTCAACCCTGTGGCATTAGCCACACCCCAATGTGGAGCCCAGACTCAATCACAGTCAGCGACTGCAGGCCCTTGTGGCTGAGCACCCAGACGCAGGTCGCACCCATCGTCATCCAGACTTAGGCATTCACACATATACGAGTGGGGAAATCTTTAGAATACATAGAGGAGAATCATACTCGCTGAGAGTCACCCAGCCAGATCCGCACTTCTCAGGGGGCCCTGGGAGTCACCCAGCCAAATCCGCACTTCACGGTAAGGTGCAAAAATGCTGGAGAAGGCCTGCCACTATTCTTCTATTATGGTCTGGATGCCCTGATTGGGGGCATTATCAAGGTGAACGTCTCCGAGTCCGAGGGAGATGGCGTCCAAGAACTCGTCGTCGTCGAGCCTTGGGTTAGGCATGAAAAAGTGTACGACGGCGACAACCAGGTCAAAGAGGATCGCCACGGAGAGGGAATAATATCCAGGACCCGTGAACCACTCCATATCATAAATTGTGACACGGTCGGGCAGTTCATCGAAGCAGTTGATGCGAAAATTGAGTAAGGCGTAGAATAGCATGAACGGCTGCAGGAAGCCACCCAGCACTGAGGCAAACTTTTTAAAAGGGGAATCCGACAGTTCTACAACGAGGCCACCGCGCGCAAGGATATTCCCGAGACCTGCGAGGGCCACACGTGCGCCGCACAACCTCGGCGAGTCTCAGGAGAAGCGCCGGTATGTCACTGCCGCACAACCTCGGCGAGTCTCGGGAGAGGCGCCGGTATGTCACTGCCGCGCAACCTCGGCGAGTCTCAGGAGATGCGCCGGTATGTCACTGCCGCGCAACCTCGGCGAGTCTCGGGAGATGCGCCGGTATGTCGCGCAACCTCGGTGAGTCTCAGGAGATGCGCCGGTATGTCACTGCCGCGCAACCTCGGCGAGTCTCAGGAGAGGCGCCGGTATGTCACTGCCGCGCAACTCATACACGAGAAACGCGGCAGGACGTTAGGAGCGCTGTCCAGACTGGTTTCACGAGGTGGCACCCGGACTCTTGGGTGTTCGAGGATTCCGCACGACAGCCGGAAGCCCTGTTTTCTTTGGAGCCGCCTCTCGCAAGCCCGAAGGCCTCGCCCTCGGTTCTCTGCCGCGATGGACAAAGCCAGAGTGGACGCCGTGGGGCATGGCATGATATGTCGACAAAAAGGGCGCAGCTTTGGTGGACGGCGCCGCAAAAAGTGGGTCCCAGTCCACAAGCCCTTGGTATATCGAACCCTGTAAAGAGCCGGATCTGAACTAACAACATGTCGTAGGCGAAACTGCGCTCTCTAGGAACGAGCAGGCTCAGCGGAAGTCGCGGTTATGCGGGAGAAGAGGCTTGGCGCACGAGGCGTTGAAAGGGAATCCTGGGCGTGTAAGTGAACGATCTATTCAAGTCGACTCCGGTGAACGAGTGGAAGTTCTGGAGGAAGGAATCCTCCAGCCAAAACTGGCTGTTGTGAAGGGAACTCGTTTTATATATCTGGAAGAGCCTGGATCAGGGCAGTGAGCAAGGCAGGGGTAGTTTATACTCTTCAGACCCCAGCGCCGAAACGAGGACCCCTTCAGCCATAACACGGGGTCACGGCCACTTTGCACGCGAACGCTGATAGCGCACCTGGAATCTTCGTGATGAGAGCCATGATCACAGTCACCACAGAGCCTTGAGAGGCATCTTTGCATGCATTACATGTCTGCATGTCCGCCCCTGGCTCGCCACCCAAATTACACCCAGTATCGTCCCACTGTTGCACCCATGTGTTGGTGCCGTTTTCGGTACTGAAGGCATTCAGAGCTATGAAAACTGTGACATTTCGAGCTTGTACATCGCCATACGCCCAGTTTGCACCGATGACGGCTTTCTCGTTGTTCGAAACGCCCACGACGCCAACAATGCAAAGCGCAAGCGCTACTGCGTAGCAGCCCAGCGCTAAGGTGTATATCTCCCTGCGGTGATTGTTAAAATATAGCAGCCCAAACCTGGAGAATGGTATGCAGCAACAGTCGCAGAGTGGAGCGCAGAAAGCTTGAACGGGTGACGGTTTGCCTTCGGCTTCGGCTTCCCACATCTCTGCAGTTCAGGATCGAGGCGCACTCTTCAGCCCTTTTGGCGGTATGGTAGATACAACGCTCCAGTTGCACGTCGTAACTCTAACGAAATTGATGATTCATGTAGTTATATCCAAAATTTATACAATGTAACACACTTTCTCGCCTCTTCCATAGATATCCTTTCGCCACTCCAAAACCCCAGAGCGACACGAGATCACGAACTTCTCTCTTCCTTATGGCGTGGGCAAGTCCAAGAGCGTGGGTCTCAGGACAAGCGAAGGAGAGTTCCTCCTGGCTCCTCCCGTCCGGCTCGTTACAGTATTGACTCACTCCACTGATTCTGAACGTGAGATTCGGTTGGCGATTTTCGTTTTGGCAGAAATTTCCAGTCCCGACCAAAATAGAGCATCTCGAGTAACTCGGATCGAACATCGATACCTAGTAGCATAGGATTTCACCCATTTTTAACGTTTTCTCTCGCGCGCGACTCTTCACTCTGTGACCTGTGTTGCTGTGACACTCTTGACAAGTTGAAGTACACCTTGTAACACACCTCGCTCGATCATGTCGCGCGCTGCCAACCTCTGGGCCCCAGATATATCAACCCTAGTAGATAGGTGACATGAGATCTGTGACACACATTCGATCGGAGTTCCTGTCGTGTGACGCTACTCGCCAGAGTCGTAGTGTGTTTAGTGTTTATTGTTACTGAACGGAAGGAATGCTTCAAATTTTCAAATTTGGGCGTGTCTCTACGCAAGTCCAAGTGAAAATTTCATCAGTAGGACAGTCAAGTTCAAAAGTAGTTTGAAGCGTCGCTGGGAGAATCTTTCGCAACCTAAGACACTCTGCCGACGCAATTTTTTGCCACTTCTCATCCGTAGGGATGACGCGGTTTCGCAGCCCTCGAACTACGTGACTTAACGTAGAGCCTAACTTCGGAGAAACTCGTAGGCCAATTGTCGACCGCATCTGTCATAAGATGGAGGAGCAAGTTTGTACCAGACATGTCAAGACGATGGAGCTTGAACGGCTCAAGCGTCTTCTGCTCGAGGCGAAACATCGAGACCCCGAAGTATTTGAGCGACTGTTGGACATAATTAGCACTTCCTTCCCTGGCACTAATGAGTTATCGTAAGTTGAACTCTCACATGTGTTGCTGCCAATGCTTTAGTTTCTTAGAGGCCACATAGGATAAGAGCTTTCTTCACTTCCCTCGATTATCACCGCGCTCTACGCCACCGAGAGTGCTGGAGCAACCCACTTCCAGTAGCCACGGACGTTTGTCTGTTCCTGTTGAATATCTCCCCGTGACTGCCAGGAGATTTTCGTGTTGAAGATAATCATCTTCAAGTGACAACAGCAGCGTGCCATGTAACGTTATAGCGTCCGCAGTGCTGCCCTTGAAGCACGTGGAATCCTACGCTCTCTTTCCAGCTGGACAGATAACGACTGGCAGCTAACGTGTTTGCTAATGTGTTTTGCCCTGGCGCGCGGCGCAAAGTCCAGGCCGTCCGAAGACACTGCACACCCAAGCAGAGGAGATGCCGCTGCAAGCAACGACCTCATTTGGAAAGTCGAGGCGCTGGCAGTGAGGAGGCTGGTGCAGGCGCAGCACGAAGCTCGCCAGGACCTCGGTGATGACTTGCGGTGAGCTCTCGATAAGTGCTTAACGGTCAGGCCTGTCGAGCAAGGCCAAGTGAATTCAGACATGAAGTGGACTCCGTCACATGGCTTGATCATTCAGGCCACTGTTTGGTACAAATATCCACTTCCTGGGATGGACCGTTCTTTGGCTTTGCTGCTATGATCACCCAAGTCTTCCCTTAGGAATTAGGCATTTTATCAAGACATAAGTCAGGCAAGGAAGTCGAGCAGCTTGTTTCCCCCGAGAATAGCTGCGGCCTTGACCTCGCTTCCCGTAGAAAAAGCACCAACCTGAGTTGGAAGTGAAATTTCGAAGCACGGAATATTCGTGGTGTTGGAGTCACCCTGTCACCGGCCCTCGGGCCTATACTTGTAACCGTAAGCCGAGCCGCACGTGCGGACCGAAGAGAGTATGCCCCAGACTCCAGCCAGAGGCCTCAACCCGCTCCCCGAGTTCTCTCTCCCAGTGACCATGAATTCCCAGGCAAATGGCCGTAGGACCTTGACACCAAGTGGTTTCGCGCCGTGCTGACAAATGTCACCTGCGAGACCTTCGAAGGGCATGTGCTGTTATGATGGTCTCACGATGACGGGGTTCCAGGCTGGCACTGGAGAACAGCCACGAGCGGCTGTTGTACTGGAACTGCGAGCTGCGGAGGGAGGCAGAGGAGATGCAGCGGCGGTACCGCGAGCACCTCGAGCTGGTCACGGCAGAGCTGACCCGCGACAAAGAGGCCGCACTCCACCAAGCGCGCCAGGAGGCCCTCGAGCTCATCCGTGCCGCGGAGGCCGGCACCGTAGATCTGCTGGTGCCACCTGCACCCGTCGATACGCCGCCGCCGCCTCCTGCACCTACCTCCAACCCTGCTGGGAACAAGTTCACCCAGATGGGGCACCTACTCGATGCAACGATGAGCGGCGGTGCGAGGTACCAGGCAAGATGCGCGGTGGTGAAAACGCTTGCTGGGGATGCCAAACGGACACACGAGCTGCTGCGAGAGGGCCTGTGCTCCTTCCTGATTGCAGGCCTGGCAGCGCATCGCACGGAGGCCGTGGCACAGGTATATCCGACCTCCGATATCTGACCGAGATCCGAAGTGCCCGGAGCCCGTACCCGTCGCAGCAGTGAATTTGTGCATATCACTCAAAGGGGTTCAGCCGAAGGTGGATGCAATGAGACAAGGATTGACGTTCCAACTTACTGTTTCTGGAAAACCTGGTCGAGTGAGGAATGTGCCTGGGAATGAACTGAACGAAGCAAGCGAGGCGCTTCGTTGAGGCCTGGGAGCTTCTGCGCTGCTCCTGAAGCTGCGTGCATTGGACTTCAATGCATCGTAGAGGGTCCCTGTATGATGCTTTCAGCTGCTGATAGCGAGATAGAGTAGCACATGGTCCGGCAGACTGGAAAGTATCGATGAATTCCGGCGAGCTCGCCTGGCTCTCAGTGTTTCATGCTACGTGATGTTGAGTCACTTAAGTACCACAAGAGAATCAAGTAACACAAGGGAACCACGTCCACTCGGCTTAGAGTTCTGGGCCTCCTCTCGACCTGGCCGGTCCTCCTCGGAGATTCATGTATTAGAGTGCCTCGCGGGCGAAAGGGTGCATGGGCACGTGCTTGGGCTCCGCAGAGCCCTTCCAGAGCGCGGAGCAAGCGGGGCGCCTCACTCCTCTGTGAGCACGGACGCTGCGCAGGTGGCGGGGTGCGGGGCTCTGCGAGCTCTAGTGCTCGGCGGAGAAGACCGTCTCGAGCCGGCACCAAGCGCGGAGCTGGGCGCCGTGGTGGTGGAGGAGCTGCTGCCGGCTGGGGGAGTCGCGGCCATCCTGACTGCGATGCAGGTGCTTGCCACACACATACGTTCGGTTCAGGGATAAGCGCACGCGCTCGTGTGGCCAGCCAAACGGCCTCCTGTCTGTCTGTCACCTGAGCGTCCCGGATATCCTGTGGAGGCAGATGACCCTTCTTGTCACAGGCAGCTGGCCCCTTTGTCGCCCGAGCTCAGAGTGCACGGTTTGGACTTAGGTGTAGGGTCCCAAGCGGTGCAGGGTCCCGCTGGAGAGGCTCGCAGAGGGGCAGCTGCACACAGGTTGGCTGGGCTGGTGACCCGAGACCGGGAGTGTGGAGACTCGGGAATGCGGCGGGGGCTGGGTTGCGGCACGGTTTCCGGATGCATGCAGTCTCTTAGGAGGTGGCAGTGGGCGCCACCCGGATGACGTGGCAAAGCCGCATTGTGGGGAGGGCACGGCGACATTTGGCGGCATTGGGAGTGCCCTTCCCTCAGGCTCCCCCAAAGGGCAGGGGCACCACTAGGACTCCCGCATGCGTAAAGGAGGCTGGGTGGACTGAAGGGTAAATGTGAGTCGCCTTTGGTAACACGGGCTTAAAGGGCAGGCTCACCCTTGTTGAACGCGCTCAGGTGGCTCAGAGAGGATCAGGGAGCTCCCTTTGAACTTCCGGAGACTCCAGCTGCATGTCCGGAAGCTTGTCCTTTGATCCCCGGTGTGGGTACGTGTGCAGCCGAACAGCTTTTCTGAGGCAGTCGGATGGCTTGGATACTAGTTGTAAAAAAAGTCGGCTCGCGGATAAGCAAACGCGCACACCAATATGCATACCACACGGTGTGCCAAAGGAGTCGGTCCAAGGATAAGCATACCACACGATCATGAAGCTACCCGGAGGCAGGCATCAAAAATTCCGCGCAATGGAACATACATTACGCTCAGAAGTCGGGAGTTGCAACAACTGCCTTTGCAATAACTCTGCGGCCCAGAAGGCCTCATTTTGACTCTGTCGAAGTGGCGCTTAGATTTCCCTGTGTTCAGAATCCAGAGCAGGCTTGTGACTTATTGATCTTGCACATTGGACCGTGCATTGTGTTCCGCGCATCGACTGCGCTGATGGTAAAGATTTCGTTTTTCGGGTCAGAGCGCCTCGACTGGCGGACCCTCGAAGCTCTTTGGAATTGGAGCGGTGCACCAGCTCACTCCATCCGAGCTCAGCCGCATAGCCTCCAACTGGAATGCCACCCGGAGATGATGCCACCGACCAACGAGTGTGGTGGATTTCTCAATATGGGCGCCATCGCTGACTGCCCTTTTGGGGTGCAGGAACACTTACGCCACGCGGAGGTTCAGGAGGAATGCTGCAAGACCCTCCGCTGCCTCGCATTTGGCCAGGTCGATGCTTGTGCGCATATCTCTCAGCAAGGGGGCCTCGCCTCGGTGGTGGCCGCAATGCGCATGCACCAAAAGCATGCGGGGGTGCAGGAGCAGGGGTGCCGCGTGCTCCGAAATATGTGCGCGAGCAAGGCAAAGGTTGCGGACGGCGGCGGGATCGAGGCGGTTGTGATGGCAATGGCTTCACATGTGGAGAACGTGGAGGTGCAGGAGGCCGCCTGCTTCACCCTTCAGAGCCTCATCACAGACGTCGGCATCCAGGTGTGTGCAGCCTGGGCAATCTGATTCCAACTGTGGCGTGCGGGGCGGCAGGCTGATCAGGAGTGTTTGCTGGGCTTGCTGCAGGAGAAGGTAGTGGAGTTTGGCGGGGTCGAGGCCCTCTTGGGTGCTCTGCAACGGCACCCCATGCATGTTGGAGTTCAGAGCGCGGCCTGCTGGACATTCCACAAAATGGGAATGTATGCCGCCACAGGGGCGCAGATTGCGCAGCGGGGCGGTATTGACGCACTCGTGGCCACCATTCGCACACGTCAGGAGCATGTCGGGGTACAGGTGCGCAGCCTTCAGTTCGTGCAATCTGTGCAAAGTTCGGTCTGAGGCAGCGCACAACTGAAAACAGTTATCCAAATGTGTTCACTGCAGCAGGTTTTCATGAATGTTTAGTCAGGCACCACTCTTCATCACACCGTTGGGGTGTTTCAGGGTATTATGTTGTCGTGCCTGAGTGCGAAGATGATTGATGTGGAGGTCGTTCCTCGGAATTTACCTAATTTTTCGCTTGGCGGATCACACTGCTCCCTTTGTCGAAGCTGCCAGGTCCAGGTGAGGTGCCTTTTGTGTTCTCAAGCATGTGCACTCGTGTGTGCAGGGTGCCGGGTGCTGGGCCCTGTGCAGTCTCGCGCAGCATCGCGATATCCATGCGCGTATTCTTGAGCAAGGCGGTGTGGAGGCCCTCGTGCACACCGTGCGAGAGTTCCCCGACCACCTTGGGCTCCAGGTGCAACCCCGGCAGTCGAAGTGATATATCGTATCCGACCAGTTAGTATTATTTGCATACCATCTGCGCAGTGCTGTATGCAGTTTGTTTGAGGCACTGGACACTTCGTGTAAGGTCTCCTCACGTGTAGTTTTGGGCTGCAGGAGGGGGGCTGCGGTGCCCTGCGCCACTTGTCTGTTGGCCGCCGACATTGCGCGCAGATAATCAAAAGTGGCGGCATGGAGGTGCTAGTGGCGGCCCTCCGCACCCACGGGACGCTGTCATGCACAGTGCTGCTCCATGCGGGCACTGCACTTCACAGCCTTGCAGCGGACCCCGCCACCGGAGTAGCCATCGCCGAGGCTGGGGGGCTGGAGGTGCTGCTGGCGGCGATGGGTGCGCATGAAGCTCAGCCCGGGGCGCAGGAGGTGGGCATCCGAGCGCTGCGGCGTCTGTCGGTGTTTGACAATCTACCCCGCCTGAACACGGCAGGTGGGGCGGAGGCGCTGTGCCGCGGAATGCAGGCGCACGTAGCGCACGAGGGGGTGCAGGAGCAGGGCTGTGGAGCGCTGTACCACCTGGGGGTGCACGTGGAGAGCCGGGGGCAAATGATGGGCGCTGGATGCTTGGACGCAGTGCTCGTCGCCATGGGAGCGCACACGGCCAATGCGGCCCTGCAGGAGTTCGGGCTGGGTGCCTTGCGGCAGTTGACAGCCGAGCCGAGGCACCGCGGGAGGGCAATGGAGGCAGGTGTGATATCGGCAGTACAGGCGGCGATGGCCGCACACTCTGAGAACGTGCGCGTTCAGGTAGGCTGCCACAAGTCAGGAAGAGGAGAGAGGGAATGAAAGGGATAGAAAATATGGCGCTCTTCAAGTGTGCAAGGTGTTAAGCTCCCTAGCTTGGAACTTAAAGAGAGAGAGGGACCGAGGTGCACAGTGCATGCTCAGCCACAACGACAAGTGATTGCACCATGCATGCATCGCGCATGCGAGGACTTCGTCATAAAAGGAGATGGATCACTTGCAGTCCGCAGGTGTGCTCAGCGATGCAGGATTAGATGTGCGTTTCAATTACTCAAGAGGCCGGCATTGATTTGATGAACGTTTTTATTTCACTAGTCTTCACCAAGCAACGTGAGGAAGAGACCGTGTTAGGTTCTGGTGAGGCTCGGAAAACTCTGACTGAGTGCCAAATGTCTGTTGTGTGTCCAGGAGCATGCTTGCGCGTGCCTCGGGCACCTGGTCGCGAGCCCGGAATATCGAGGCGCGGTGGCAGATGGCACCATGCTTGAGCTAATTATTGCTATGATGCATGCGCATGAAGACAACGTGGAGGGCCAGGAGATGGCTTGCGACATCCTACTACAATGCACGCAGATTGGGCGAGAGGTACAGGAGCAGGTCGCAGAAGTGGGCGGGGTGGAGGCCGTGGCGATGGCGATGTTGATGCACCCAGAGCGGCCACGACTGCAGCGAAGCTCCTGCAGTATTATTGCACGCCTCGCGGCGACCACGGAAGACACTCGTGCGCGGGTTGCTTATGGAGGTGGAGTGCAGGCGGTAGTGGGGGCCATGCAGCGCAACCCCGCGGACCGTGAGCTGGCCGAGGACGGGTGCAGGGTGCTCACCCTCCTCGCATGGAATGCTGAGCATGACACCGAGATCGCTGAGCACGGTGGGCTAGAGGCCCTGACCATGGCCATGGCTACCCACTCATGGTGCGCGACTGTTCAGGAGCTAGCGTGCTGCGCGCTTGCAAACGTGAGCTTGCACAGCGACACTATCAAGCAGGATATCATGCGGCTTGGAGGCATTGCTCTTACGGTGGACGCCATGCACACCCACGGAGACTGTGAAGACCTGTTGGAAAACGCCTGTTGGACGCTTGCGAGCATCGGTCTGGTGGAAGGCGGGCGCTGCACGGAAGTGATCGAAATGGGTGGCCTGCACGTCACGGTGGAGGCAATGTTTGCACACGCAGCTTGCGCGGCTCTCCAGGAGCGTGGCTGCTGTGTGCTTCAGATATATGGGTTGAAGTTATCAGATGTGGACGGCGAGGGCGGCTCCGAGCACCCATTGGCAGACGCTGGCGCCCTTGAGGCAGTGGTGGCAGCCATGGAAACGCACGAGCAGCACCCGCGGGTGCAGGTAGGCGGATGCCGGGCACTGCAGAGCATACTGAGCGCGAGTGCGTATACTGGGGAGGACATGACAGAGCTGGGCGGGGTGGAAGTGATACTCGGCGCCATGGCGTGCTTCCTTGAAAATGCAGAGATCCAGGAGATTGGGTGCTGGGTGCTGAGTACCGCTGGCCCGGAGATAATGGGCCGCGTCGTGGTTCGGTCCGGCATCGAGGTGGTCATCGAGGCGATGCACGCACACAAGCGCCATGCGGGTGTGCAGGAGCACGGCTGCGGGCTGCTGCGCCATGTGAGTGAGGCGATGGATAACCAGTCACGGATGTCCACGGCGGGGGCTATAGAAGCAGCTATTGAGGCGATGATCATGCACGGAACGCATGCAGGCGTGCAAGCGCAGGCTTGCGGAGTGCTGAGCAGCTTGGCCACAAATTGGGAGCACCGGTTGAAAGTGCTTGAGGCAGGCGGCGTGGAGGTGATAGTCACCGCAATGAAGATTCACACAGAGAATCTGCAAGTGCAGACGTGGGGATCCACTGCGCTCCAGAGCGTTGGGCGCTCCGATGAGGGGAGCCCAGGAAGGGCAGAAGCGGAGCCTCTTGAGATTGCCGCGGTTCGCACATGCACGGATGGAACAGGGAGGCAGGTGCCAGTCGACCCGAAAATAGAAGAGCTTGATGGCGTGGATGGCGCAGGAGAGCGTGCAGAAGCAGAGGTGGAGAAGACTTTGCTCGCGGCAGCAGTGGACATTGGGGAGGCCTCGGAAACGGAGGTGGAGTCAGATGCCGTCACGGCACCCCTGCAGAATGCGGATGGCCCACAAGAGGCAGTGATTGTGGCAGATCTGAACACCGCAGAGGCTGACGATGAACCAAGTGTAGCAAAGTTTACAGAAGCAGAGGTGGAGAAGACTTTGCTCGCGGCAGCAGTGGACATTGGGGAGGCCTCGGAAACGGAGGTGGAGTCAGATGCCGTCACGGCACCCCTGCAGAATGCGGATGGCCCACAAGAGGCAGTGATTGCGGCGGATCTGAACACCGCAGAGGCTGACGATGGACCAAGTGTAGCAAAGTGTACAGAAGCAGAGGTGGAGAAGACTTTGCTCACGGCAACAGCGGACAAACGCAATACATTAAGTACTGAGGTGGATATGCTTATAAGTGCAACAATTGCACGACTTACAGATGGACTAGAGGCGTCGATGGTTCTGAATCCGATCACCGCAAATGCCGATAATGTGACGGCCATGGCAGAATGTGCAGAAACAGAGCTGGAGGAGGATCCGGTCATGGCGAACCGTCCTCGGCATGCGGGTGTTGAAAACCTGGAGATGAAACATGATGGTGTATCATCCCAGCAGACTCGCAAGATTCGCTCTGCATTGGCAAATGTCACAAATACAACTATATCGAGAGCGCCTTGTCATTAGATTATACTTCAGCCGTCAAGTTACGAAGACGTATTGCATTACCAAATGGGCCCGTGCAGCATTGAGTCTGCCTAAGCAGGAAAGCACATCAACCATGAATCAATGCCGACACGGTAATCGCAGGATGATGTCTCAATAGAAGACGGCATACAGAGGTTTGCAGTATGAGCCAGCAACGCATTTTGTAAGAATAATAACGATTTTTTTCACATGTAGCTTACAGTATAGTAATGTGGCGTCCACATCTGTATCGATTCATGCCCATGGCTCTTACATCATTGAGAATTTGCAGGGGAAAGGATTTGGATGCATTATGGGTACTTTTGAGCACTGCCTTGATCCTGTCAACTCGTGCATGAAATAGCGCATTCAGCTATCAGCGTGCGTGTGTGTGTGTGTGGCTTAGCAAATCAATCCTGTGGCTGCCTCCTGTCATGGCATCCATCAGCCTTTGCATATGTATAGTGATACTGTGGAGCGAGGACTCTGTGTCACGAGATGTGACTGTGTGACTTTAGCTTTGCCAAGTAGCATATCAGGAAATTATTTTGACCGCCACAAGCCTCTGGATGTTGATTGGAGCTAGCATGCTTGGTACGCATCACAATAGCAGGGTGTTGAAGATGGCCATCCATCACAATATGAGCTGCCGGCAATGCGCGAGCAATATGTGCACTGCCTAATGTTTCACCAGCAGCTTGGTGTGCATGAATGGCGTCCCATTGCATGTTGATTCCCATCGTCATCCAACATGTTTAAGCCAAATGCTATAAATGTAATACCTGCAACAGGAGCACGAAACAGTTAAAGATGCTTGCAGAGGAGAAAGCGGCAGAGTTATTGTCGCAGGCCCCGTCGCGCCGGGATAAGCGTCGTGCTTGTCACGGACTGGGTGATCCTGGATGCCTCTGATATATGGCGCCGCGTGTCCGTACACTCGTGTGTGATTCAGTGGTGTTTTTGGGAGTGATATATCATTGTGTTGTGTGCGTGTGTGTTTCTGGGAAATGCCATCTCGCGCAATATATCGTATTCCTTTTGGGAACCATCACGTGATGCATTATTTTCTGAGTCGCTGATGGGCTAAGCATGTAAGCATGCTGAGCACGAGTGCCCAAGTGGTCCAAGCATGTAAGCAGGTGGTTGGAGCAAAACGTGACATGATCTTTAGCAGGATCAAACCTTGAAAGAGGAGGAACACAAAAAACTGCACATTAGAACATAGTATCTCGTACAGT
This sequence comes from Cymbomonas tetramitiformis, assembly GCA_001247695.2. NCBI lineage: Eukaryota > Viridiplantae > Chlorophyta > Pyramimonadophyceae > Pyramimonadales > Pyramimonadaceae > Cymbomonas > Cymbomonas tetramitiformis. The sequence continues at coordinate 40,482 of LGRX02004929.1, forward strand.
GCCATGGACATCATGTAAGCTCCAACCCATAATTCTCGCGAGTATATCCTGCATACGGCGAGCAAAAAATAGTCTCGATAGCATGTGCATGTGTTACTGTTGTGTGACACACGCATACGTCTGTTTTGGAGGCTGCCAAAGTTAAAGTTCACTTGGCATTGGTATACACATCGTATGTGTGTATAAGCATTGCATAAGTGGATGTGGGCATTAAGATATTTATGTATTTTTACCTAAATTTGCTACACACACATACACACACACACACACACACACACACACACACACACACATACAATATGTGATATGTTGTTATTTGTAAATGAAAATCTGAATTTCTACGCACACCCCTTATTAAACCACATTATCCAAGTCGATTTTTCATCTCATTTATCATCGCAGAATCCTTCTTAATTCCCCTAAAGCGTCGGCCGGTAAGTTCGTAAGTTCGTAAGTTCGTAACTGTTTAGCTATGGAGTGTGTGCTATGTATCCAATATGGACAATGGGGTTTGAGGGAAGTCAGTAGGCAGCTAGTATGCAAGATATGTGAAATTGGAATAATGTGGCTATGATGTTAGCATGTCAGCATGAAACAATCGGATATGGGCGTCACATGGGTGCTATCACAAATCACGTCTCTTTTTAAGTCGCACAAGCTGGCGGGGCAGTTATATAATTACAAACTGTCGCGCCGGGACACACGCCATGATTATCACGGTCTGATTTAACAATCGGATGCCTCTGTTGCTTGGTACAAATCGCACAATGCATGGTGGTAAGTCAAAGTGAATACTATAATTATAAACTCCGTGACCGATCTTGCAACTCAAATCAAAATATACTCTAAGTGATTGTGGTTAGGGGTGTACGATTTTGGTGAATAGTACGCATGGATCAGCAATAATAATGGAACCCTTTATTGTTTAGAGTGTGCATGGTGTTGATCATGCCGGCAGGTTTGAGAATTCAAGTATGAAGAGATGTGCCCAATCCACAAAACAGAACTTTACTATTGACCTGTGCCATGTACTGGGCGTGCCAGTGCTGGATTTGCCACGACCACCACGTGTGGCTAAGGAAGACTGCATCACACTTATCATCTTACTCTGGCGGCAATTGTTAAATGATTAGTTCCTCATTGATCCAGAGTCACGTGTAATTATGGAAAACAGCATGAATGCCACAGTCTACGGGCAAATCACGGGCAATTATCGATAGTTTACCTCAGTTTTACTTCTTTTTGTGGTATGTGCTTTGAAATTTTCATAGATACAACACCTGCGCTTTCCTTGACCCAGTTTCCGATTTTGGTAGTCACGACTGCGACAAGACAAACCCCCACCAAATAGAAATTTCAATCAATGAGTAGCGAGTCTGGTTGTGCAGCGCTGCATTTTCTGTAAAATATCATCACAATACCAAAGACAAGCATAGTACTTTCTGGCATAGATTGCACAACGCACAACCACATGCGTCGCATCAAATGGCCTGAAACATGGCATGAACTGAAGTCGCGGCTTACCGCCACCACAGTGGATGCATACATTGTGCCGCAGAATACTCCACCTGTAGTTCAGCCTGCCCCTAGCGGAAAGTTGCTAATGAAATCGCCAACATATAACGTGAAATATATCATGATGTATGCTGTTATTTAAACCGCATTGGTGAACTCTCGCATATATTGAGCAGTACTGTATATTTATCTACGTTGTCTTTTCCGGGTGGTTCTGCCGGTTTTCTGCCTGCCTCTGAGAATGAATTCCCATCCACTTTTAGGTGATATGGACAGAGTGACCACGCTACAAGTGAGCAATGCGTGTATTCTTGTGTAGGTTGTATAAAGTTGGCCGGACACAAGCAGATCTGCAAATCAAGTGTGGCATGTTTCTATCATCGTACACTCACTAAAACATCATATATATATATCCCACTCACCCCATTCATGGGCATCGGATAAATCGAATAAACCGGATATCATTGCTCCAAGCTTCACCACTGACATTGCATTTTCAAATAGAACATAATAAGGCAACGAAGTCCAGCCACTGACATATGTGTGTGTACCAGCCCCCTCCATCGAGCCCCCCGCGCCAAGTCACACACCAAATGTGTTCGATTCTTCACTAATGTACACCACAGCAAGAGCCATAGCAACATCGATGAAGAACGAAAGGAAATGGGTAACGGTAATAAAAAACATGTCCATTAATGATAGCGGGAGGCATGAAAATATCTACAGTGGACTACATGCTAACGAGAGGACAGCGCAAGCCAGATAGGAGGAACAAACCAAGGAAGGGAAAGCACACTATATATACCGCACTGTGTGGATCTTAGGCATGCTGGAGGGGACAGCATATCTAAAAATGGCACAACGTCCAGTTGTACACCACCCAACTTTATTACATTTATATATTGCACATGCACACACTAAGTTTACAACCATCTGATTTCTTTGTGGTCTGGTTCATCTATTGAACATGTGACTTCAATACTTTCTTGGAATATATTCAGATAGAGAGGGGAAAAAAATTGAGAGTGGGAGTTTTGTGGAGTAATCAACACCATCGACACATCAGTACAATGTGTGTAACTAGATGGTGTGTGTGTGTGTGTGTGTCTGCACCCACAACAGCATGGTGTTGCCGTTTTGTTTTTGTCGGTATATGTACCATTTACATATCAATATATTACTATTACTATGAATCACTACTCTCCCCCCACAGTTGATACTGCTACCGTCATGATATTTAATCAGGGGCTAATGTTTATAATCAATTATCAAAAATCAAAACTCATCAACCCTGGCTTACTACAACGCACTTACCGCGTGTGTCAAACTCAGAGGCATCCAATAGTAGACACGGACTGCGACTTAATACGCGACGCTTCTGCCGGCGCGAACAAGGCATACAAGGCTACAATTGACATTTGATTATCATTTGTGCTCTTACTGACAGTTGCGCGCGCACAAAGGTGCCATTGGATGAGATGAAAGCTTATTTACAACACACACACACACATGCACATACTTAATTCAGATGTATCACGTATGGGTGTGGTACGCACCTTGGGGTCCAAGCCAGAGTTGATAGGGTGACCAGAATTGGCATATAAAATAGCGCCCACAAGGGAACATACACCTGTATTCAATTAACACCACAACCGCATCACTATTGTGAATGCTTCATTATTCAGTATCCATTCACTCGTGCTTGCGGTGTATGGTTAGTATTCTGCTCCACAATTTTCACTTTGAAAAGTACCTATGTATGTAGCTACCTTCACAGCACCCCCCCTTCCACATGGCACCCCAACACTTAGGAGGCCAGAGCACTTGACTAAAATACACCTACGTGCACGTCACATTTGGCAAATGAACTCCGATTGTAGGGCCATTAATGCAAAATGACATTACACAACTTCGCCTCGTCTCATCGTTTTGAGTTTTGCCTTCATGTATGTAATATTCGACTTTTTGTTGAAAATATTACCGTTGGCCACTCATAACATGCCAGGTGCGATTGACCGAACAAATCAAACTCATATCAGCATATTTTTGCACTACTATGCGCCCACCAACGATAGCTACAACTTGCTCGTTTTGGATTTTTTAAATATTATTTTCTTTGGTTATAACGTGCGGTCAAAGGCAAAAGTTAACGGAAAACTAGCCGTTGGCACAACTGCTAAGTGCTTCGGAACCTTGAGTGTTAGGGTGCCATGTGTCCCTTGATGACGCCATTGATGCACAAAGGAACCCTCGTCAAGCTACCAATGTTCTTTTGTATTTTGTACAAATACTGACAGAATAGAGGAGCGTGGTGGATGCACCGCTGGACGCACGTGGTGGTATTATGAAATATATGACATGACCGTGTAGTCATTCAAAATGGTGCCCGGCATGCGCACCTCTGGCAGCATGACACACAGAGGTACAAGTACACAATAAAAGAAAAATGACACAATGTGTGTTGCAAATAGCCTTGTACCAAAGAAGAATATATTCAAATACCTGCACACCAAACCGATATTCATCTCAATCATCGAAAGAAAAAGCCTGATGTGCGAAGCATTGTGTATATCTCTTACTCTACGTGTGTGCTTATTATCCATGGACCGACTCCTTTGGCACCCCGTAGCCACAGAAGACCGGCTGCACTATGTGTGTGTGTGTATGCGTATCCTTGCGAATCCGTTGGCACCCCGTAGCCACAGGAGACTGCACTATGTACCCACGTTGGGGATCAAAGGATTCAGCACACACTTCGGGACACTCATCTGGATTCTCCGGAGCTCACTAGTGAAAAATGGGACCCCCTAAGCCTCGCTGAGCCACCCTATGTGTCTGTGTCTGTGTGTGTGTGTGTGTGTGTGTGTCACTACATCCTACAACACCTCATTCGGGCGGCGCAGTGAAGTTCTCATGTATACATACTTCTATATGTACCATGCACATGTCACAAACACACAATAATTATATACGATGTTTGTGGCTGTGACGGTGCGTGTGTGCTGCACATGTGCAGATGTGGTTGTATGTGTGCGCGTGTGCTGGAACGTCTGCTCAATCACTATCATATCGACATCTGTGCAGTGTTAAAAATCAACTCTGGCTTACCGCAACGCACTTACCACGTGTGCCAAACTCTGTTCAGTGTTGTGTATGTCAGCAGTGCTATTGTTGTGGTGTACATATAATTGAACATCGACCCGTGCGCGACGCCCTTACCTCATGCACCGAGCACAAAGGCATCCGATTACAGTCACAACCCGCGATTCACAATGTGCAAGGCTTCTCCCGGCGCCAACAGGGCACGTTGTGTTGTACCTATAATGCATGTGTCACTAGCATTCACAGGTAGGCAAACAGTAGGCGAGGTTTCGCACAGTTTTTGCCCGATTGAAACTTTGGAAGACCACACTGTTCCTATCGATTTTCTCCAAAGCTGCATCGGTCCACAGCTCCAGCGGTGCTGCTGCTTCCGATATGCTGCACAGCGAACCAGTCAAAATATAGGCATTACGACTCGATCGAAAGAAAGCACCAATCACGTTATGCTTCCGTCCAGTATGCTTCGAATATGCTCATACTATTGATGAGTGGAACACACTGCCACCTAAAAATTAAGGATATATAATGGCTGTGTATGCATATTTGCAACTAGTCGTATCTGTATATGCATGCTCAGTATGCTGTTATCGTGTGTATATATTTTAACAGCTTGCTTGCTGCTTCACTCGCATCAAACCACAGGCGCTAAAGCAGATTTCTTATGTTCCTGGAGAATGTCAACACCGTTGTTAAAAGCATGATGCATCAACGCATTTGCGGCGCAATTGAAACACTCCTCAAATACATCTTCAATACAATCATGCAAGTATGTCTTCAATGCATGCAAGTGTGGCTGCAATACATGCACGTATGTCTACAATACATGCAAGTATGTCTTCAATACGTGCAAGTGTGGCTTCAATACATGCAAGTATATCAAGATTCGATACATGCAAGTGTGGCTTCAATACATGCACGTATGTCTACAATACATTCACGTATGTCTACAATACATGCAAGCATGTTTTCAATACATTCAACATGCCTTTTAACATGTGATGCGGCAGATTCGAATGAGCCCTGCATGTTGAAGACGTGTTGAGAATGCGGTGGAGAAACCTCTTGAACACATTTTCAACACGTCCGCAACACCTGTTGATAACGTGTTATAAGAATGATGCGGGGATGTTCGCAAGCATGCTAAGACTGGCATAGTATAGGCATGTCGCCGGCATAGTGTGGGCATGTTGCAGGTATGTTGAACGGGTGTTATAGATATGTTGTAGACATATACAGTAGGATATGGTTTGAGAGCATGATTTGAAACAAAATTATTTCATGAGCAGAAATCAAATACAATGATAAAGTGTGACATGGTGTCCACATGGTGTGGCAGAGAGTATACAAAAAATGTAAAGGAAAATAAACACCCTATCGAGGCTAGACATTCCTGTGCATATAGCACATGAAAGTTTACCTTGATAGCTCGCAGGAAGCTCACTAAGGCACTGTTTTACGCAACAAAATGGCACCCCATCAACCGGCTCACAAACAACGTAGTCATCATGACGTGCATGTGGGTTTCTTGGTGATAGCTTGTTTATGTTTAAAACAGCAAAGGCATAAACATAACACGTATGCACACGCCAACACATAAAGACACTATCGCTACCTCACCAGCAATACTCAAAACAGTGCAGTCAATTTAGTGGTGTGTATTACTGTGCACAATCATATGTGGTCTGTGACTAAATGGCCACAAAACTAAAAAGTAGTTCGACCGTAAGAATGCGGCCACATTGTTGATGTATCATTGTGTATGACTCAATTTCTTACGTTGGAGTTCACATTATGAAGGATAAACGCATGCTTGATTGACACTCGATAATCGTGTATTATGTTGATGTTTCCACCAATGCAGTACGGTAGAAGGTCCTAGCTAGCGGATGAACATTGCTCTTGGGGGGGGCAGGTAGGGGGGAGATGGAACATGGAATTTGCACGTTTGAGCATACTTAAGAAATACGTTCAATGGTTCATATCTCACGATCTAGTAAATATAAGATGTTGCCCAACTATGAGCCCGCGTTTGTGGGACCTTGGTGTAGTGTGTGTGCATGTGTGCATGTGTGCATGTGTGTCCGTCTGTGTGCGGAAAAGTTGAGAAAACTAAGTGGAAATCATTCGTATTGTGTGAGGTTTGACGGTGCAACGAAGGCCCTTGCATGTCTGCATGCATTGATATGTGAGCTTGCAGTGCACTAGCCGGGAGATGATTCTGCCAATTGGCTTTTATGGTTGGCGTGTGTACCGTCACATTATGCAAAAATATGAATTTCCATCCTTTCAGATGTGCTCGCAAAGACAAGTCCATATCCTCTACCTGCTCCCCCCGGCAGTCCACATAGCACTTTAACATATGATACATCCAGTGCACCTTTTCTTTGTATTTATTGGGAAAGTTGCAGGACTGTCAACTAATAGGCATTTTAATTCGATCAAAGTAAGTTGCTGCAGTTTGTTGTGCATCAGCCAAATCTACAAACCCCAAAAGACCGTCCCCACCCTCCCGTGGCGACGAAGCGGTGCTACAAAATTTGGTATGAGTGATTTGGTGCGAGTGCTTTGTTTAAGTGATAATCGTGTTGATAATTATCGCGAAAATCAATTAATATAACATGGACACAGGTGATAAAATACTAGATAATATACTGTGTTATGTTTTGGCAGCACATACGCGTTTTGTCCCAGCCACGGGAACGCTTCAGTAGGATCTCGTCCAAAAAATGATTTCTACCGTGACTCCTCTGACACTTAACAGTCCTAAACATGTTACAGTTTCAGATTTCATTTAACCCCTATGGAGCGGTTTGTACCGTATACGAACACTTTGACCGCTCAGATCATAGTACATTCACAACTCGAACTGACATGACTCGTTGCAATCGCACATCCAAGCTTCGCACGCCCACCGCGATAGGTATCATTAATGCTCAAGAATGGATTTTGCACATATACCTATTATATATACCTTACGCACGGGGCATTTCGTTGTGAGCGAATCCCCAAAGTTGCTCGTGTCATGGGATGTAATATGTGTAAAATCTATCCTAAAGTGTGAGAAATCGTGGTGTTGGTGACATACATCGGCATGGGTATGCCGGTTCAATGGTTTGTATCATATCACATCACCATGCTCTTCATACGGGCCATACATACGTTCCCCATATTCATTTATTGCTTAAAACACTCCATTTACACTTTAAATATGGAAAACATTGTAAAACTAATGTTTTTTCTTGTTTTTTGGTGTTTTTTTTGCCTACTTGCTTGAATATTTCGATATATCGACGCGTTTGACCAAAAGTATCATTATCTATTCCAAAACATGAATAAAGGATATTGTTTTCTGGTCGTGGGATGACGTATTACTCGATTATGCGGTTGTGAGAACTCAATTTTCACAAATTTGGTTCCTGGAACGGCGTGTTTTTTTGCTTGTATAATGTCGATATATCGTTGTATATATCATGTGCGCATGCATGCAATAGCTCAACATGACCTTCTATGGGTTGTGGAACATATGTCGAATCTCGTGCACCTAGCATGATACCATATACCACGAACACAATGCATTTGTAAAATATATGTTTTTCGCAAAAGGTTCCATCCGCTCCATAGGGGTTAAGCAAGGCGCCAGATCACTGTATGCTGTACAGTCAAGGTTCTCTCACCAGTGACACATGAACTGCAGGCACAATAAAAAAATAGTGGCAGTGCCATCCCCGTACCTGCTCCCGGTATGCTAAAAACACACGTTGGAATACCATATTGATAAGCTAGTAAAAAGTACAGCTGACACCGCACTTTCATAAACACTTGTTGCACACTTAAATGATCTCACTCATCAAACCAGTCCCGGGTGAAACACGGCTATTTTTGTGAACTAGTTATTTCGGGCAAATTGCACGTCACCAAACTGTTTCACAACTGCCCAAACACTATTGTACAGCATTGCATACGGTTGGCATGCACCCACCGTGGTCCGATCTCGCCAGTTGCCAGCATCGATAATGCACTTTCGTCGCCACACACCCGCTGTCCCTGTTCAACCAGGGATGGATATATATATCCATCACGTCCATGCTTAGTAAGTAGTTGTCCTGAATGATGTCTACATTCTGATCAGACACCGAAGTCTTATATTCTAATGCTAATTGGCTGACCCTGTGCCATACGGAATTCTGCTTGGTAGATAGGCTTTGTGGTTATATCAAGTATCATAAACATGCAAATAATGGATACTCCTTCTAAAGCATAGGTTTCCAGGTCTCTGAGCATATCCAGTATATATAGCACTACACTTATTATTAGCAGCATCATTCATTTACCCACGCACAGCCTACAATGCTATGTATATTGCAGCAGTCACTAGCCCGAGTTCAGTTATATTGGGAAAAGGCCAGAATTCATCAAGTAAATATTCCAAGCCTGTGTGTGTGTGTGTGTGTGTGTTGGCAAAATGTTCATGTACACATCCCACTTACTAGTAACAGTAGCACTCAGCAGACACATCAAGTGGATCGAATGTGACATTGCCAGAATGGCGATTGGTCACACTAAGCCACGATATACAATAAGTGCTACCCGGGCTGCATCATTCTGTTCTTAAAGTTCATCAAGATCATATGGGATGCTTGCTTCCCATATAAATAAACATATATAATATTCATCGATATGCCATCGGATACGATTATTGGTATGGATCGATCGGTTTGGCTGCTGGTTCATAGGTATTCTTTCTGACGGCACTTTGGGGCCGAACAGGCCCTTGATATGCTGGGAATGCTTATGTAGTTACGATTTAAGTTGCTTTATTTGATCATTTTCGTTTGTCCGTTCATCGCTCAACTTCCTGGACGATGACGTGGCAGACGTAGCTGACATGGCACATTTTGCACTGGCTGGGATGTTGATGAGGGCGACGCTGGGGCGTGTGAGTCTGTGGTTGACGGCTTGCTGGGTATGTTGGTATGAAGCTATGGACTGGAGCGCTGTGTGTGTGTCAAGAGTGTGACTGTGCCGTCGCTTTCTGCACTTACGGGAGCACGCTGGTAGTGGAGTACACCAGAATCCTGAAAGTACTGAAGTATCATTGTGCTTTGGCAGGTAAAAGCTGCGTCACAATTTACTTATTCATGCTGATTTGTGTTTCTCGTTTTCGCCACTTCACCGCCGGCAATCCCAGGCTTCTCTTGGTATAACGGCTGGCGTCAATATCTATAGTGTGGTTATGTGTGTCCGCGTTCCGTTTCTAGTAGTTCTCTATGGCCCTTTCTTTCATACAGTAATACCGCATATTTCAAAGAACAGGAATTTGGCACCATTCTTGATCTATATATAATTCCTAAATATGGGTGTTGTGTATTAAATATGGGAATGTTGTGTAAAACGGTGGCTGTTCTCTTTTAACGCCAAATCTCTTAAACGTGTGAGGTATTACTGTATTAATTTCATAGTCGATCTTTCCATGACTACTTCCTCCCTCATGTACTAGCTCGTTGTTGTGGTCCATTCATTTCTTTTTTTGTTTTAGTGCTTGGTTGTGGTGCACATCTGCATTTCCGCTGGGTCACCTTGATATTCGAAATGATTAATTTTCCCGCATCGGCCATGCATGTGTTAGTCACTTTATTTAGCCAGATATGTTGATCATTTTCTCCACGGGGCACAGGCCACCCGTCCCATTGAGGGCAGATTGCATCAATTTTTGAGTCGATAAACATATGGATATCTGACACACCATTCTCTTGTGGACCTTATGGTAAATCAGTGAATTCCAAGAGAGATTGCCGAAGAGTAAGGCTGCGGGGTAATTTTTTTGGTAAATTACCGGCGCGGTAATACCGGTAAATTACCTGGTATTACCGACCCCCGTTTCTGAATTACCCTCCATATTTAAGATTTTACCGGTAAATTACCAATTACCGCACGGGCAATTTACCAATTACCTGGGATTACCTGGTAAATTGCCAGTTCCCATTGGTCTGTCGGCGATCAAACATCGCCATAGCCGACATTTTAAAGTTGAAAGTACAAACGAACAAATTGCAAAAGTATCGGAATGGGCATAGTCGAAATTGGTTTTCGATCATGCTACCTCGCGGGGACCCGATCCGTACACCGCACCATGAAGAACCGGGATTTGGGATACTGTCTGTACTTCTGGAAAAAAAAGTAATAGTATGGTGTGTGCACCTTCATCATCGCAATAACAATATTATGTGCCGACACAATTCTAATGGTCGATACGAACCCACACGAACTTTCAAAAAATGAATTCGGAGCCCTGAGGCGAAAGTTGGGCCATTTCTTGCAGGCGGTAATATGTTGGTAATACCACTGAAAGTATTACCGGTAAATTACCCGGTATTACCACACCCCATTTTCAACTTACCGGTAATTTCGCAGCCTTACCGAAGAGTGTTGAGAGGGGAGTGAGGCGCAATCACTCGGCGCCGTGATAGATAAAGGTGTGCAGGCCAGTTACCATTGAAATTCAAGAACAGGCGTCCAGCAAATCGCGCATACTGCTCGCACTTGATGTGGTGATTCAAAGAAATTTCCTGTTGCAGTTTCGTGGCATGCCACCCCAGACCCCCCCCAACCCCTCCCACACGCGCACACCTCCCACATTAAAGTCGCACACTCCACCCCGGCAACTGATTTAGACAACCACACATCAACCCTGGCCTACCACAACACCATTACCATACTTTGACAACCCAGCAGTCATACAATTATAGTACTAGGCAACGGCCTATATTTATAGAGTGAGAGAGTGAGAGAGAGAGAGAGAGAGAGCTTGAACGTGCCATTCAGGGCCGTACATATGCAAGTTGTTCATTGGACGGCAAGGAGGAACAAGATGGCTCACAAGACTAGCTAGGGTGTCTTATTTTCGCAGTCATTGTATGAGAAATTGCCGAAGACGATGAGGGACCTGGTACTCTCTTGAGTGGAGACATCCCACTTGGGTTCGGACAGCTAGCACCCAATAATAAGCTGTATGATTGTATATATGTAAGGTGATGTGCATGTGTTCCCATGAATGTATATACAGAAACAAATACACTTGGCATGCAGCATGTTGTGCTGGTTGAGATTGGCATGCATATTATCAATGTCACCTGGCTCCGAGTCAGCAATGACTGGTTTGCATTCGCAAATGTCCATCTTGCTTGCACAAATCCGACCTCGCGGTTTGCCTGCACGAGTAAGTTTATGAAACAACTTGTATGAGGACGCGCGCACCCAATCGCAAATAGCGCAAAGCTCATTGTATAGCAATATGATATTGCAACAGGCAACAAATATCACTTGCGTGAGCGTCACATGACCCTGCACTGAACGTCATCAACACACGGCTGCGCCCATGTGCGAGTGCACGATAGTAGTACAAGACTGTGTTGGCATGAGAACAAATGATAAAGTCTCAGGCAAGTCAGGCCGACTCTTCGTAGGATTATTGTATAATCGGTACAGTGATAACACATTCTTCTCAGCTCGCGGTCGTCAAAGGGGCATGGTGTATTCGTAATTTTGAGGGCTATATCCACGAAGTGGTCGTGAAAGCGATCTACATTTTATGATCAGAGCTTTTGCATAAACATTTCCACGTTACATATTATTCGCCTTAAGCACACATACAGATACTTGTAACAAAGCGTACTTGAACATCTGCAGCGAATAAGCCGAGTCCAACTGCCGACATCAAACACGACGCTATAGATTATATGCTTTCGAGAGTGGTGTGAGCTATGAGTTGTTCTGTCATTAAATTGTCACATAGCTTGCTTCACGACACAACTAGTTCGCGTATGTGTGAGCTGTGTTGACAATTCGCACAATAGAGGAGATGTGCATTAGTATTTAGGCAGCAAAAATCTGGATAAAGCCTATTGAACACTGGGTGGGAAGGATGTCATGACCAGGTCGTGGCATCGTGACCCGAAATTGCGACCTGACATCGTCAAGGCGTGACGCAAGCGTCGTCGCTTTCGTTTCGCCGTCGATTTCTGCCTGCTGCTGCTGCGCTCCCTGCTGCTGGTCCTGCTGCGCTCCCTGCTGCGCTCCCTGCTGTTGGTCCTGCTGCCGGTCATGCTGATGCGACAGCAAACAGAGGACCATCAGCATGACCGGCAGCAGGACCAGCAGCAGGGAGCGCAGCAGGACGAGCAGCAGGACCAGTAGCAGGGAGCGCAGCAGCAGCAGGCAGAAATCGCCGGCGAAACGAACGCAACGACGCTTGCGCCACGCCTTGCCGATGCCAGGTCGCGATTTTGGGTCACAATGCCACGACCTGGTCATGGCATCCTTCCCACCCAGTGTTCAGTAGGCTTTATCAAAAATCTGTTCATAAGTGTATGAGATTGCATGCAGGTAGTTTTCTTTCTGGAAATATCTGCATATTCACTGCATCCAATTACTACCTGCAGATATGGCACCGTCTTCAATAGGAAATCCGAGTCTGGGTGGAAGTCGGCATCGAAGATTGCACAATGCTCACATTCCTGTAACACGACAGCCATCAATCTTGAAGCACACGCATATCCGCATCACGAACATATCCAACCTACGCGTTGTCCAGTTCAGGATCACATTTACAGTAATGCGTGCATCAGATCGAGTTCAACACCTGGCCGTCCCGCTAACGACTCAACGTTGATGCCTCTGAAAAGCTTTGCTATATACACCGTGATTTTATATGTTTTAAGTGAATCAAGCACGGTCACTCAACTTTTGCGCAGCGTGCACGTTTTTAAGGGCAGAACTTGCACCAATAAATCTGCTATTCATGTCTAAACCTCGCAGCTCCGGAAGCTCTGCCTACTGCCTGTGATAAAATTGCAGAGTGCATAAATTATGCATAATCCTAGTACAGTACTCAACGCTGTTCCTCATACAGTATCAATGGTATATTTCCGTCATACTATTTCATACAATTTCAATGGCATGCACACCTGGACATCCCACCGCACGCATATCGTGCCCGTTCTTCTAAGTTGCATTGCAATGTTACATAAATGTTCGTGAGGGTAGCGCACAGCTGCAGGTGGGCCTTTTAATGGAATGGATAACCAAATGCTTCAATTTCTTGCTGAGACCTGACCTCTATCTGAAAGGTCAAGGTCAACTTCCGATGGGGAAATATTTGTGTGGTCGGCTATGCATTTGGATCCCAGAGCCTCACATTCCCCCCTCAGAGATATGTTGTGTCACATTATACATGAAAGTATATGATTAATTAAGGTGTAGTCACTACGGTATATTAGGTGCAATTTGTCAATTACCGAAATATCATCCATTCCTTCGAGCATTGCGCCTGCTTTATATCTGCAATACACACGCACGACCCCGCTTTGTACCAGGATAAACGGAAAGTTGTGTTGAAAGAGATAGTTAGGTGTACAATACATTGCTTGCACCACTGAGAGCCATGCAAGTCGTGTCATAGCACTTACGGATACACATGAAATACCATGCACCCACAAATATGATGTGTGCTGAAGCATTAAACATCAACCCTGGCTTAGTATACCACAACGTACTTACCGCTGTGTGCTGAAGTGTGCACACATTCCAATGACGTTCACACTTTCACATGGGCATGACCATAAAACGTTGGGTATCACGGTCAGATATATGTTGTGTGGTTTCGTGTTTGTGTCGTTCTGGGTAGAGCGTGGGGGTGTCAGATAGTGGGGTAGGGCAGTCTCGGTGTGGCGTAGTATTTTCAACTTTACGAACATCATGATTGAACGAGCTGATCAGGCAAGTAGATGATGATAAGGAATATGATGGCATAAGGTTTCCACGTGGGACACTTGTTCAGGATCCAGAGTTGGGCCTCCGTCCGTGGACCAAAGGAATGCTGTCCCTTGCTGCCTGACTTCGCTTGCGGTCAAATTACCTATGGAGGCTCCTAGCATGAAGGGCATACTCCCGTATTCTTTGGTGTGCAGATGTTGTGAAAGCTCCTAGCATTCAGCACGTTCCCTGGTTCATTTTTTATGCGGAAACGCTGCCCAATGTTTCTAGGTCTCTGTGGATTTTGGCTTGTTCACCTCTCCAGAGTGTGGTGTAGATTTCTCTCCCTGTCTCTACCTCCGGTATACGTAGCGCAGTATGTAGTCGCAACATTGAGACTGATGACTTGACAACCACGACGAGCGTCGGCAGTGATGAATTGACAATAAATCTGACACCGACGACGACCGAACGACCCATACGTATGGGGGGTGGAACTTGGGATGAATGATGGATGCAAGAAGCCGGATGTGGTTATCGCTCTCTCAAAGACCATCACGCTCGGCGGCAGGAGGGAACGGTGCTGTCGATGGAAGAAGAGGCAACGGGCTAGACGCGGGGCACGCGTCGTAATTATCACGGTCTGAATTAAGTATTGGATGCCTCTCGGCTTGTTGCTTGGTACAAGTTGCACAATGCATGGTGGCAAGCCATATAGTGAATAATATGAATGAGCCGTACATTACATGAAAGGCGGGGATTGGTTGACTGGTGTCGTGGCAAATATGCACGGTTGGATGGCAGGTTATTGTGGGAAACGATGGGTCATGGTGATGCATGTGGGTGGAGCAGAAGTCAGGAGATGGCATGATAGTGATTTGGTGTTGAATGGAGCAAATTGGATGGACTTTCTTGGCAGGACTTGCTGTCCATCAGTGGGTGACGTTGATACTGGTTCAAGCAAGACAGAGCGGACAGGAGACTGCACCATTATATGCTTGCAAATATAAATGGAATAAACGTGTATCAAGCGGATGGTCGTCATGCTGATCCAGCAGGTTCTAAGCAAGCACGAATGTCGCCACCATCATCCGAGCATGGTAGTATATATCTCATGCGTAGGCAAATCGCTCCGTGTTTCAAATCCACTTCGGCCAGAGTCCAGCCCAGAGTCCAGCCCAGAGTCTAGCCCAGCCCGATGGTCCAAAACCCTAAAACCCTATCATTCTTGTTTTTTTAAAACCTTAAACCCGTAAATTTGTGAGTGACGGGCTGCATACTTATGATTATGTGTCGTATGTGGATTTCTTTCCGCATATGGGCCTCAGAGGGGGCTTAAATTATATGACCTGTGAAGGTTCCCCATTATTTTTGTCTTTCTTCCATTTTGTCTTTCATCTTCCCTTAGCACCTCGTTGGTCTGCTGGGGGAGGGGGAGGGGGAGGGGGGTATGTAGAGGCAGTACTGTAGTCTGCATGGCTGAACACATGGTGGGGTTTAAGGGACCAAACAAAGGTTGCACTTATGGGTGGCAAATTGAACGGAGGGGACCTATGGCATCGGCTCCGTGGTACTGATACAGTACATAAATGCATGGCAAGTATAAGTATATCACGAAGTTCCCATGATCGGCGGGCAAGGTGCTGAAGGCGATTACATTGTGAGTGCTCTATCGATCCTTGTGGACCTACCCGCCTGTGGGTTCTGGATCATGGCTACATGCGAGTTTCCTAATAAAAATACCCATGCTTCTTCAGAAGTCAGATCAACCGACCGAACAAAGCAAGTGCCATGTGACAAGTAATAATGGTCGAGTTTTGTGAAGCGGTGCATCGATTGAGTGGGAAACAGTGTCTACTATTCTATTATGTTCTATATTATATTATATTATATTATATTTTATTCTGTTATATTATATTATATTGTATTCTTTTTTTCTATATTCTTTGTCGAAAGTAAATCAGATCTGACATTTTGGTGTCGATTATATAGGTATTACTTATTACAAGGACTGAACGGGACTGAAATCTCAATTTTGGAATATACAAAATTGTGAATTGATTGAGATTTGGAAAGCTTCCACAACTACTTTCAAAATCAAATGCAAAATGGCGCAGAACTGATTCCAAAAGAACTTGCAAAACCTATTTCAAAAGCAGAACCTTCTAATAAATCCCAATTTGAGATCCCAGTTGGAAGGCGGCAGACTGAGTAGACTGAGCGCATGCAAGAGGCACCTTTTACGGTTAGTGTATGCACGTGGCATGTTTGCCGAGGGAGGCGGCAGAAGAGTATCCTCTGCTATATGCTCTCAACGGGGGCCGTATTACTCCTTTGGCTCAAGGTATACAAATAATATAAACTCACAAGAATGCAAATACACTGTCTCCACGATTAATGTTACTGACCGGCTCCTGCGCGCTAGCTGGGTTTGTGCGGGCTGCACACCATCCCTGGCTTTGGTATATTTGACACTAAATGTCGAGTCATATATATGTTACAGCATACGCCCTCCGCTAGCATATGCTCGCGCGTTTTAGCATAAGCCTGCCTGTGCTAAAACCGTTAGCACAGGCCCGCTCATGCTAAATCAACCGACCCCATCGTGGCACGAGGCCGCAACTGGCGTATGCCAGCGGCGACTTTTTAGCATGAGCCCGCCTGTGCTAATGAGGCGAGCACGGGTCCCTCATAGGAGGCTTTGGGGGGTATGCTGGGGTGGTAGGAGGTTTTCGGTTATGTTATGGGTTGCTTGAGGGTTGTGTGGGAGTTTTGGGGATGTTGTATGATTTATGGGTTTTATGTTTAGTGTTTTAGGGTTTGATATATATATATATAACAATAGCTGGTTTATGTTTAGGGTTTTGGGGTGTGGGTAGGGGGTGTCGGCGTGTGGTTAGGGGGTGTCATGTAGTAGGCTTGGTGGTGTGGTGGGTGGTGGTGGGTGGGAGGCTGAAGCCGGGCCTGGGTCCCCCAAACCGCACGCCGACACCCCCAAACCACATCCAGGACCCCATAATCACCTCAAATTGCCCTCACCCACACACCCCCCGCGCCCCCACCACCACCACATTGCCCTTAAAATCTCACCAAAATCCCCCACCACCCCCTAAATTGACCCTAACCATTCCCAACACTCCCTAACCACCACCCAATTTCCTAATCACTCCCCTAACACCTCCTAACAACCCCCTAAATTGCCCTCAACCACACCCTATCACCTCCTAACCACCCCTAATATTCTTAACTACATTCTCACACCAACCCATATACCCAAATAGCCCTATCCACACCGCCCCCTCCCTTTTCTTAAACCACAAAACGCCACATAAACGGCTATTACTGTAGACCCTAAAACCCTAAGATAAACGGCTATTACTGTAAACCCTAACATAAAATCCTTAAGCCCTACTACATCCCCAAAACCCCCACACAACCCTCAAGTAACCATAGCATCACCGAACACCTCCTACCACCCCCAGGCACGAGTGCACAGTCACCGTACGGCACCGAAAACAATAGCTGTTCTAGCGTACCAATTATCAAGGAAATGGGCGCAAGAACAACGAAGTACACAGAGGGGAAGGGGGGTAGAAGAGAGCACACAGTGGAAAGAGCAGCTGTGCGTAGAGAGAATCCGTGCTTATAGCACACCAGTGCTGCTTTGTATATAGTTTTCACCAGGAATCAAATATGGTATAACAGCCATCATCGGTGCACACACTCTAATACTGTACATCAAACCGGGTTGATGATAACAAATATATAATGGGTATGCGTAAAGCAATGCGCAATTCACAATCCTTCGTATGCGCACACACATCGTCAGCCGACGTTTGACTTTTGTCTATGATTGCTGAGAGAAACATATCGGTCCACATGCACTTTGCAGTGATGTGTCTGCAAGATTGATGTTTAATTTATGTTCGTTGATTGCAGCAAACCAAATTTGACGAATAGGATTATGTGACATCAGCATCATACGTACCCTTTTCGATTCTTGCGAAATCGGCAGATGATGTAAGTTCCTTGCTCTCTCCAGTGTGCGACCTGCTTCTTTAAAACTTCAATTCAGCACCGTGCATTTCCATGCTCTACTGCCAACTCTGCGCAATCATAAATCATGATAAGCGCTGTTGGTTCACAGATATAGTTCAAGTCTGTGTTCCGGGGTGTGATTTGTTTTTCGTATGCAAGCATAACTTGCTTGACCCCTATCGGCACGGTGTTCCACGCAAATGCTTGGATATTTGTTGCACAGCCCCTGAAATTCGTGGCAGTTTTCAATTTACTGGGCACAACCCCTTATAACAAAACCTATAAACTCTGTAATGACAATGTATTCTGATTACTTATGTAACAATGACCATACTGTTCTGGAAAATCATGCCATCATGCGCAAAACGTCAAATATGAAATTGGTGTCTTGTCAATCTATCAATAATATAGCAATAATATAATATAATATAATATAAGCTTGCCCGAGTGTAACACCGAGACCTGTGGGCAGATGCAATTACAATGCCCAAATATATGCAATATGTACCAACATGTTCATGGCAAAAGCCCCAATGACAGAGGCGTTCACGTGGATGCTGATACACACCCTTGCACATTGTTTGATACACACTCGTATGTACGGCGATCAACAAACAGTGTCCATTGATTGAGCACGGGGTTCATCGCGCACCCTGTCTTCAACAAGCCTCCTGGTGTGTTCACAAGTAGAGTCATCTAATACTTGAACAACCATTCGCGATCTTGGCCATTGCAGTTGGCAAGCCGAGTCGATGATTTGTGTGCAAACCTGCATGGTGGATGCCATCCCGCCTAAACATGAGATAGCGTATGCAAATTTCGAATCCAGCAGAAATCGGTGTCTGAGCTTGTTCGTACAGCACACACATACACACCCAGGTCACACACATCATTGAACGATTATGATAGTATCGACAATCTCCGAGTAAATCACCTTGGCTTGAATAATACAAGGATGCGGTATTGGTAAATTACTAACACAAATATATGCATGCCATCATGATAGCGCCGTGATATGCAAAACCCAACGAATAAGCAAGGCATGGCTAAAGCTAGATCGAAGACAAAACAAAATGCCAGGGGGGCTAACACGCGACTACTAATCGGTTATGAATTTGTAAAGCATTTTTCCGATTAATCGATTATTGGCATTGAATTGGTAACGGAGTTCAAGTATTTTGGGCACAATCGAATCGCAATTAAACAGACAAATACTTTCGAAATTGAACGAATCACCAGTGTTAGGAGGCACAAATAGGTTACATCAAATTGGTTACGAAATTCAAGTAATCGAATCGATTTCATAACTGATCTGAAAATTGAAACCGATTAGTAGCCGTGGGCTAACACCACCCGACATCCTAACAAACGATGGCATCTGTATTATTCTATTGGTTATATTAAGATCTGTGCATGGCCTTAATTTTCAGACCCGCTGCAGCTACAGATTCAGTATCGCAGTCAAGGCGACCCCAACTGTGTGGCTCATCTGAGCTATACGAGTTGTAAGATTCATGCCTGAGAGATTCCCTCTGCAGTAAATAGAACAACTTGCCAACACAATATATACCGTATCCTCTGCAACTTTCTGACTACACTGCAGAATGATGGAACCCTGGTTTCATGGCTGAACCCCTGCTGCACTGCTGTGTATGACTCTTTTGCGACAATAATGATAATTGGTTCACCACGACCTGCTTATCCGGCTTAGGACTTGCGTGAGTGACGACCGTGGCTTACTTCTTAAGCAAACAAAAACCCCACTGATGAGTCCCAAACAAGGGCCGCAACCGGTCTGGGTATTTAAAAAAAACTGCAACAATCATGCTAGAATGTAATATGTTACTGGTGCAAAAATATGGTATTTACATGGCCCAGCTACCGTGATATGTATTCAGTTCACGCCAACTAAAGCTTCCCCATTACTGGCTACTATCCCGCGGTCCTTGTGAGAGGACCCAAATCGCTTTCGGTCCTCTCACAAGGACCGAAGTTGCGGGATTTTTTTTCGCTGTCCTATTGCATTCAAGACACGCTACCCTCCATATGGCAGTCTTATTGTGACCTAAACTGAGTCGCCTAATGCCCCATTGGCTGAAATTCCATGTGGCGTGTCTATACTAGTCGCATTTGCATGGACCCTCCTTCACTTTTCAGGTTTCAAATTTCACAAGGAGGGAAAAAAGCATGACACTCACTCGTGATTTTTTAAAAGACGGATAACATCGTCAGCCAACCCCAATAAGTCATCAAATTGAGCCCAAACATTACCGCCAATAATGGGTTAGTGTTTGAGAGTGGTGGCATACCCCTACTGGTTGTAATTTACGGCTAAACATCTACCCTACACTTGTAAAAGGGTAAATTTTCGTTATTTTGATGATGTTTGCCTTCTTACTTACAATTCAAAGGTAGTCCACAAACACACGTGTATGGTTTATAGCACATGGCTACCGCTTCCCAACTGAATGTATATACATATGAAATCTTTTAGAAAGTGTATCCATGGCAATCCGATCATTTTTGTGGCATTGGTTCATAGCTCCACCCTATCACATATCAAAATAAATCACGCACAAATACCGCCGTCTCTAATATTTTGAGGGTGGTGCCTTATGCGACGTGCCCTCAAAATGGCAAAGTGCAAAACCAAGGGCTTGTGCGGTTCACACATCAACATTAAGTCCCAAAGTCGAAGTGTGCAAGAATATATGCCCTCCAGAGGCCATCTAGTGGGTCCAAAGGGTGTTGGGGAGTCCGGTCCTTGTGAGAGGACCGGGTTTTTGAATTAATTTTGAATTAAATTATACACCTAAAGCACACGTGTCTAATGACGACCGATATCGAGCAACCAATCCATCCGACATGTTCAACTATTGGTTTGACTCATAAATGATGTAAAAATGTGCGGGTAACATCGTCGTAAGGTAAATATCCGTGCAAGAGCCGCATTTTACTTCGGTCCTTGTGAGAGGACCCAACCTCGGGATAGTAGCCATTACGAGTGTATTTGTTGGGACGTCAATACATGTAACGCTTGACCATCTACTGAAAAGCAGGCCCTGGACAAAAGACAGCATGACAGCACCAAGCATTGTGGAGGGACGATACTCATGCAATTCCACTTTAAATACGGTCAGATTGAGTGTCCCGACCACTCACATAAGATGAGACACGTTGACACACATCGATATGGCATCAATGTATGCACTTGGCTCCGGCTCCTGTATTTACAAATACAACAAAAGGGTGGCCGAAAATACTGTATTGGACCAGAGAGTAACTAGCTATCAATATACAGTGTGTATAGTGTGGGGGTGTGTACTCCCTGCCCGCATCACCCGTACATACAAAAGGCATACTTCCTACCAAGCCAGGCATGAGGTCCCAACGTGTAAGCAGGCACGGGCACCTGTCTTGATGATGGTAGGACCTGGAATACATCAGCGAGGTCACACAATGCTTGTATGCCATTGGAATTCGACTTTTGTGTGACCTTGACCTTTTGTATCGTTCACCGCACGGCAGAGGTACACTCGTGACCAGGGGTGGCCGTTAGGCAGTAAGCACAACGTCAATGTCACACAATTGCCAATGGTTATATTCCAATCGCATTGTTGAATTTCTGAACCGGAAACTGATTGGCTACCCACATGACACAATAAAGAGGGGTAAAATGCAATAATGTCAAATAATGTATAATATTCCCATAATGTTATTATCACAGAGATAAAAGCAGAATGACAAATCAAGGAAGGTATGTAAGCCATCGATAGGAGTCAAACTGATAACATAAAAATGAATCCCACCCACCCATGATATTAGGAAATTTGGGCGATCTGTGCGAAAGTGTATACACACGAACAAATTAATCGTGTACACACATAGTGAATGTCCACTACCCGGTCTTGGGTACATCGGGATGTACCCAAGGTCACTTGTACATCCTTGGGTCGCGCATGCAAGATTTGTGCCCGATGGCCGTGTGGTTGATAAGACATGTCCTCAAGACTTCCCTTCGGATATACAACCACTCGCTTTGAGTAATTTCGATCATTTGGGTGATTTTCATATGGTATTATAGTTGTCAATTTGCAGGTTTATAGTGGTTTGTAGTTAACAATTTTGCTGGGTACATACCTTGGGTACATCGACCTTTAGGTAAATTTATGGATGGTGTAAAAGGTCAATTCAAAATTTGGAGACCCATGTTGAAAAGTTCACGAGCTGCGCTTTCTGGAGTGTCATGTCAAAAATTGCATCCGACTTCATCTTCACCGAGCAAAATGGCTTCAAAGTTAAGCAACGTTTCTTGATCACGAACAAAACATGTGGAAATAATTGTTCAGCAAGGGGTATGGTCGCCATAGTGGTGCAGTGCGCGGCCGTCCATGTCCCATCTTGAACATACGTGTCAAATGTTATATTTCCATCCTCGACGATGACTTGAGGCCAAAGTGCGGTGTCATGGATGTCAATATGGTGCATGATATGTCGAAAATGCTTGGGTACATGGGGATGTACCCAAGAAGGCTTGGGTACATCGCAATGTACCGCAGGGTAGTGGACATGAAGAGTGTGCTGAATCCTTTGATCCCCGATGTGGATGCATAGTGCATTTTTGTGGCTACGATATGCCAAAGAAATTGGCCCAAGGATCCAAGGATATACAGCCACACACACGTACACATGTAGCAAGGGCTACCTAATCTATGCTCCGAAACATAAATATGAATGATAGCAATGATGTGCCATACTACCAACAGCTGCAAGTGATTACGCATAGTATGTATGCATATATGTATGTAAACCGACATGTGTGTATGCATTTATTGGTCTCAGAGAGTAAGAAATCGTCACAGCAATCGCACGTGGTGCTCGTTAAACATTGGAAGCTGTACTGCCACCTTCGGATACAAATGATTAAATTTCTCCTGTGGAAACATATGCAACAAAATTTACATTTACTCAGTGCATTCGTTGATCAGCGAAACACAAACATGTGCAGAGTGCCATGAGGGACACATATGTGAACTTAGCACACCATCATAACCCCCCAATAAGCAATCGCCACGAGGCAGGACCATATGATGCTCACAGCTGATTCACCAAGTCTCAGTTGCAGTGAGAATAAGTCTTTTAACAATGTTGTTGGGCCAGCGACTAGGTGTTTTATTGGCCACCTTCAGTGAGACCGGTCAATGCTCAAAGTAACGATCCATATTTAGCATTTTGACACCCATTTGGTTTGTCCAAGACCAATTATGGCCTTCATCCAATATTTGCCCAGGCACCACCTTATTTGACAATGGCAGGCCAATATGAGGTATGGATTATGAGTACCCTGCTCAGCGGTTAAGTACCTACCTTGGCATATGATACGCAAACACCCGTACCCATACCAGCAGCAGATACACCATTGTCCCGTATTATGATATATCAATATTCTATCGGCAATGTGTGGAGAAATATATAATAGGAATTACCACCCTATCAGTCACATGTGCAATTAGTATCGTGTACACTTGAAGTCGTCAAGGGATGGTGATCAGCTGGTGTTTTGGTAGAACAAACACAAATGGAAGATATATGCAATGTGCATACAAGAGCGGCCAGGTTACTGACGGAGTGGGTATTCTCTGCCGGCATATACACCTCCTGGTGGCCTTGACAAAGAGTGGTTACACACCCAGCGATGAATGCATGCAATATATCTACTCAATCACCGACGTACATATGCACACGATCGTACTGTAAACATATATATTTGCTACACCCGTTTTGATACACACAAGTTATATCAACTTTAAGAAAAGAAAGCCCTTAGTTTAGGGAGAGTGGAACGTTAGTTTGCTGTTGGGTAGGTTCCCGTCTAGGCCTACAATTGACCGCATGCAAGCCCCGGGTGCAAATCAGTTTGCAATGACCAAACTACCAGAACTAGTCTCAACACAATTTAGTAGTAAAAACAAATTAGTAAGGCCTGCGGTTCTGTATTGAATGGCATACATAATTATATTACATGACAATACACACGTTCGGTTGTCACAATGATTTTCGCAATATGTTCATGGCACTTGCTAAGCAGTATAGTATAATTTATAATCAACCCTGTTTTACATGTATAATCTGACTCATTTATTTGATGCAGAAGCATCTTTATGTAGTATGTTTCCATTATCATGTTTGCATATGTTTGTGGATTTATATGTCGGCGCAGGTACATACCATATCCAGCGGTAAAGGCGCAAAATCAAAGTAGTCCTCCGGCTGCTTCGACGACATATGCTTCCAGTAAGTTGCCTGTAGGGTAGGCATAAGGTGCTAGGTGTGGATTAGTGTAGCTACTGCAAGCACCACACACGGGCTTGCACAAATAGACAGAAAAAAAAACCGTGTATATGGTTGTAATGTTCCTATCTCCACAATGACTGTAACCAAAGCGTTTGCAGGTGACGGAAGATTGTGTAACAAAAAACCATCACTACACCGGATTTGTGACCCTGCTGGATGAACGGCACGAATGCGGTCAAATTCAATCATTCGACGCGTGCGTGTGTTGATATATACAATGCTGGGTGTGCGTGTGGATACACCGTACCAAACCAAGAGCTGATAATCACCACTGAAAAGTACGAGGATACTATACAAATATGCGTATCATGGAAACGAATAGCTGAATGCTGTGTAGAGTGATAATGATCGATTAGATACAATGTTTGTTCATACCATCCCGGTACAAACAAGCACACACTGAGAACCTACGCAAGCTAGATTGGCAATTGCTATACGAGGAAGTATACATCTTTTATGCAGCTGTCAACCGCAACGACTACTAACATCGGTCCACGACCACGAGCCAGCAAGAAGTAGCGTAAAAACATTTATTTCGAAACAGAGAGCGAAAACGGATACGTAATACTTTCTGCCTTTTGTTGTTGACTCGCTTACCAGGTAAAAGTGGAACATTCGATCCAATGCTACCATCGCTGATAAGAAGGCTGCAATGTACACAATAGCTTGAATCACGGGTGAAATGATATTGATCCTGCATTCGGACCGCACACACTCGTATCCACATGATGTTTCAATAACTTGATTTTGTTTTCTTCGTTAGCGTGCGCTGCATTCTGATGCCACTGGGCAATACAGCGAGGATGCGCACTGCATGTGATGTTCGTGTGGAACGATGCAGCGACACGATTGTGCCTCGGTACGATATCTGGGATATGAAACGCGTGGTCGCGGGTGGGAGCAAGATGTTGTGTTGATCATGTGCGTGTGTACGTATCTGCGTACACCTAATATATTAAATCGTTGTTAATGATTGCCATCGCCGACTTATTATTATACAATAACCACGGCATCGCGTTGCCATACATCAACTAGAAGCAATCATAACTAATCAAGGCAAATAATAGACACACATCGCAGCAGGCGGGTCGTGATAAGTGGCGATGCTGCGGAACATTCATGTTCGCACCTTATGGAGTACAACTTTTCACGTAGGCGTGTGGCATGCTCGGTGACAACTTGAACGTTTTCGTTGGCCATTATTTGCACAACGTTGGGATGGTTCAGAATCTCTTGAATCTGGAATAATGAGAATATCGCACGGGGACGACGATGTGCAGATGACGCCATCAGCAACATGCACATTTCTGCTGATGCGTTTATGCGCACGCAAATATGCATGCATAGTTACGCAGGACTGCATGCGTACGCACTGGAAATTCGATCACCGTTTCATAATATACTACGCTATCAGGGACGTCTAAAATGCTATACAAACGTAGACACCAAACTGGTTGCACTGGTCTAGACAGGTGAGCCAGTAGTGCAGACGAAGCTGTCAAACGGCTCACCAACCAAGCAAAACATCCAGCTATAGCCGCTCATTACAGTAAGCAACGATTGCCGTAAATCATAAACATGCATACTCATTATATTCCTGGCACTCATTACTACTCGCTGCGGGTTTGCAATCAGCATTGTCGTATTCGCCCGATTCATGACGCTAACGTTAGAACGTTGTATTAACATGGCGATGCTACTTCCTGCTAGGGAAATAGCATACTGCACGATCGTACGTACCGGTGTAGATTCGATGAATTCATGGGATCCAGCCTTAATCGCGAGATCACCCGGCTGGTCAAGTCTATGATTCCTCATGACATGAAACCACGCATAACATCCACCCACGGCAATGAAAATTGCCATTGTCGAAAGCATTACGCGATATCTACGGATGATGCCCATCGCTAGGTATGCCGATAATCGATTCGTCCTCCTCGCCCTTGTTACAAAAAGACACCTGCACACAAACACAAATACTTTACAGTGCGCTGACAACGTATGTACTCGCATGTGTCGTCGTGATTAAGCAGTGCGGCATTATGGATTCAGCCGGACATTCACACACGTGTACGTGCAAACTCAAGTGCATCATCGACGGCGAGAGGCAAATGCGTAAATATACAATTACATACACCCACCCACGCCCACGCCCACGCCCGCCCGCACCCGCGCGCACATGCAGGGACGCACGCATGCAAACGTACATACATGAACGCATGCATGCACTCGCTCACGCACGTACACCTATAAATCCAATTACGATACCTTATAAGCGATCAAAATATTAGTGTACGACAGAGTGCACGCGTAGGGTGTCCAGCACGCAGTCAGAATGCACGTGTGGTTTGCATCCCAATTTAAGTGCAATGATATATAGCTGAGCGAAGAGTCGCTGCGCAGAGGAGGTATATAACAAATTGGTGGCTCGCGGACTTCTAATTACGCGATATAACATAATGATATAATATCCATACACGATCGATCATGCCTTAAATATCACGACGATAAATTATAATTGGTGTTGGCTGGATGGATGACTGTGCATTGAAGGCAATGCATTCCGTATATATCATATATGGGGGGTGCCAACCGATTGGGATGGCAGAGGGACAAAGCCATGACATAGCAGGTCACGCCTAGCGGCGCAACGGAGAAACACATGCAGCAATTCAAATCATGTCGCCCCCCAACGAGAAGATGGCTAGAATTCAAATTTTTTGGTATGTCAATAGCTGTACATGTTAACCTGTATTCGACCATCATCTACTCCATCGCCCGCAACCGACAATGCCCATGCTGATTTTCAAACATCTTACCCCACAAAACTGAGGGGGGGGCTTTGATTTTATCCCCACTGCGGAAGGCGAGGCGGGTGCTGTGTGTGTGTGGGGGGGCATTGGGGCTTTCTGCGAAAGGGCCCAGATAACTTTCAAAAAGGGGCTTAAATTGGGGACACTCAAGGTGGGAGGGAGGTGGAACTTGGCTTTCGGCCCTGACAAAGGTGGGTGTGGGCGTGGGGGGGAGAAACCTTGAAATTCGACGTCCTATTAGTTGATGCCATGATCAACATAACGCGCAGGGACGACATCGTCTCCAGCACTTATACATGTAAAGGGTATCATCAAAATGTGACACCCGTCACAATCGTACGTGTCGTTACGCCGCACCATCTTCAGGCTTTTTGACCCCCCCACGCCACCGCCCTCCAAGTACTGATTTACACGTACCTTTTTCACTTGACAAATATCTCAACAATCAAATCGTAAATTACATGACGGAGACAATGCGGATGCCATACGAGAACTCTGAAGTGCATGGCGGTGAATAAGCAGAAACCAATCACGTATACGGGGCTCGTTTTCAGCATGCATCTTGGATGGCTGGAACAGTTTCGGAGCAACCGTCAACTATTTTGCAAGCCGATAAGCATACTCGTCCTCACAATAACAATCCTGAGAATGCTGAAGTCCAGAAGATCCCAAATCCATTGTTAATGTCAAAGGAAAATTTAGCAGATGACAATGATGCTGGGCCTGACTCGGATACCCTGCTGCTGTCACAGCATCTAATATCTAGTGTGCGATTCATGCTCCTGTAAAAAACGCGTTACCAGCACGTTTAGGGGGCGCCGAGTATGTTGGCCCAGCCTTCAACGAAGGTGGGCCATCGGACTAAGGCGAACGAGCGGGGCCCAATAGCTGCAGCAGCACACCCACCACCATCGATATTATCAAGTGGTGCAGATATGCCATAGTTATACATTCGTGTCATCCTGCAAGTGGAGCGGACCTTTACCATTGTTTATTGTTATGATTTTCTAAACAATGACACTCCCATTCGAGTTTATAACTTGCTACATGCATTTGTTGACAATGATTGGATTACTTGTTGTATTCGCATAACCTTATGCATTTGGAGGACGGGCGATTATGCAAAATTCAAGGTTTCAGCAAAGCTCACGAACTAAGATATGATTACCTTAGCAAGGGCTTTGCGATATAATATGCAACCCCTCTGAGAACCCCGTAAATCAACATCACTGATAATTGTAAATTGGATTGCAAAAGATAACCAATGAGGAATCGGTTGCATGACTATATATATTCGACTATTGGTATCATTCGCGACCGAAATCCCGCGATTGCATTACTAGCCACCGCGATTGAAGAAACTGTGCTCTACTGTTTGAGGTACGCGAATCTCCAATTATTGGATAATAACAGACATCGTTTTTTTCAATCCATACCGGCCGCTGACGTGCAATTTAAACGTGTAGTTTCATACATACCTGCGTCTTAGTCCACGGTTTCATGGTGCTACAAGGGATGGTTTCCTCCTTATCCAGTTTACAACCCGCCATTTCAACCTCACCCCTCCAAACGTCCCCGAAAGCGCCAGAGCGTCGACGACCTATGCACCAATGGGTATATATTCACTAGTGCTTTATTGCACTATTTGCTCATATTACATGTTACAAAAAAGTTATAAAACATTACTACTTGGTACCTTTCTCACGTATGGCAACCTGAGACCTGTGCAAAAATATACAGACTACCGCCACGATCACCAATTATAGCCGGTACCAATAATGGCAACAAAATTTCCTCAGGAATTTCTGAGCATCACTTCTTAGCCCACTTGAAGCTGATATCTGACTGAATCCCCACATAGTAGCGATTATTGAGATCTCCGTCATGAACGTGGACAGGGGTGATGCTCAGGTCATTCCAGAAGGATTCACCGCTTTTGCGATAGTTCAAAAGCTCCACACGAACCTGGAATACAATCGTGGGGGACGTAGTCAAATAAATCATAAAGAGAATGTGGCGAATTCATAAAAAAAGGACGAGGCAGCAACGAATTTCAGCAATCTGTAATTGGAGCCTCTGGATGTAAGGATGAAGCATGCACAGGTGTAGCTTGATGAGCCGAGGCGTCTCTTCGCTCAGGTGATAGAGTCAGTGATAATGCCTCTAAGCAGAACCACAACACAAGGAGAATGCAGACACTCTGCAGACAGCGAGGAGAGCATATTTGCGCCCCAAAACTCCCTCTTGCATGGCAATTCTCTTTATCTTTCGACCCTTAGGACAAGCACGTGAGTGGAGCACTACGCACGCCCACCTGTTCATCTTTCATCATCGCCTGCCGAATTTTCTCCACCTGAAGCGCCCACCATGGATTCCTGCCTCAGCCAAGAATGCGCAGACTCCACAACACTGCGCTGAACTGCTGACGGTCATTCTCTGGTTGTTGCTCTCTAACACGTGTTGAAAATGCCTGATTGGAAGTGTAAAGAGTTGCACTTTTGAATTCCGGTAACGAGAAGGAAAGTAGCTTCATGTGCAACATTCCATGCGGGAGGGGGGTTGGATAGATATGATCATCTCAACCGTTGCAAACCATCCAGATTAATCACACGGAACGAAGGACAGCGGCATAGCTCAGAGCCTACATACATTCGATTACTGACCGCCGGTGCTAAAAAAGGTGACGAAGGAACGTATGTTAGGGGTGGAGGGGAGGGGAAGGTATGGGTGGATGGTCAACCGTTGCTGGATTGGTGTCTTTGCCCTGCAGGAACTTGCAGGTCTTGCCGAGCACCTCGCCCTTGGTGTAGCCGGTGAGCTTCTCGAAGCCCTTATTCAGCCACACCAGCTGGCCCTGGGTGTTGGAGATACATGCGCCCTCGCTCATGCTCCCCAGAATGTTGTTGATTGTGGCCAACCCTAAGATGGTGTCTCCCATCCGAGAGTTTTCCTCTTGCTTGCTCGCCATCTCCTGTTGCCGCAAACCTCCAGCAACTCTGCTAAGCCCGCTCGGTGATGGAATCTGCAGTACCTGCTGATCGGTTTGGTGAAATGGCTGCCTAGGACCAGCATAGCTCTCAGGAAGCTCAAACCCTGAAGAAACCCTAAGAAACCCTTAGATCTAGATCTGAAACCCTACAGCACTGATCGTAACCGTAGGATCAAAGTATGACCATCGGCAAGACAGTGAACGTGATAGAGCTAGATGTCACTGCAGTCGGTATGAACCATCAGTGACGCGCGACTTAAACTTCGTGAACTTTCACTAGCATCACCCAATCATCACAGTAAAATAACGATTGAGCATGTAACTTCGCGGCATTTCGCCCTGAGAACTGTCTGTGAACTGTGTTAACAAAAGTTACCATTCGCTTTTGCGAGTAGCCCCTGTCGGATTCTAAAACACGGTCCTCGACCGCTAGTTGGGGTGGCTCACACAGTACTGCAGGCATTGGTTGCACTCCGGGGGCAGCTACTCGTCTGCACAGTTCTGGAGGCTGAGGCTCTGCAACAGACCTCTTGGAGCTTCGCATTAACGCGCTGCGCTTGATCCAGCTTCTCCCTCAGCAGCACGGGATCTTCCGCACCCTTCACCTGCTCCACAGCGTACCCAGAGGAAGGTTTCCTCCGAATGGCCGTCTTAAGTGACGGCATATGTCATGTATTTGCCTTGACATGCTGCAGATACACACATGTCATACTTTTCCCCTGACATGCTGCAGATATGTACATGTCATACGTTTCCCCTGACATGCTGCAGATATGACATGCTGCAGATATATCCTGCAGATATGGCATGCTGCAAATATGACATGCCGCAGACATGACATGCCTCAGATATGACATGTTTCAGACATGACATGCTGCAGACATGGGCCGAGCTGCTTCAACGACGTAGGCAGCCCTCGCTGAAGGGGGCGGATTCTTGCACATCAAACGGCTTACGACTGGAGATGGCAATTTGGGTGGCCGGCTTTGAGAAGCGGTGAGTGCCATCTGAACATGTGGCGTGCAACAGGGGGTGGCGATGGCACTTCAAAGTGTGGCGCGCAGCAGGAGGTGGGATAATGGTATGGAGGTATGGCGTTGACGCGGCACACCTCGGGAGAGGGGGTGGTCGGCAGATCGAAGGGATGCGACGTGCTCGCATCGCACTGCGTCCCCTTGTTCACGGACTCCACCACCCCACGCCAAGTTGACCCCTCCACCCTGCTGGAAGAACAATCGGCGGTTTGACTAGCTTTGGCGACCATCTCACGGCAGGGGGCATCCGACTGTACTGCCGCCTCCGCTTCATGCACGCTCTGCGCCTCCTCTATCTCTTCTGCCACGGACATCGCCAGCGTCACATCTGGGGTCGATGGTGGGGTCGACGGCTTCGGGACACTTTCGCCTGGGCTTGCCGGGTGAGCAGAGGCCACAGTGTGCTCAGTGCTCGCCATGACCATCCCCATCGCCATGTCCACGGACAGCAGCTCCTTTTGTAATGGGCCTTGCCGAGTATTCTCTGAGTTGCTCACCCCCATCAACTTTTTGGACTTACTGGCTGCCCCTTCATCCCCCGCAGTGGGCTGCCCCTTCGTCTTGCCACCCCGCTCCGTGTCATCCTTCGACCCTGCTACTGCCTGTCCCCGTCCTGCCCCATTGTCCACCACCTTGCTGCCGCTGGTGCCTTTGCCGCGCTTCGGACTCTTTCCACTGGGGCTGACAACCGTGCTGGCAGCTTTCTCCTTCTCCTTCTTCTTCTTCTTCTCCTGCACCGATGCTGCCGCACCATCCTCGTTGCTTGCCTCTCCCCACCTGAACGTTCTTCTTCCGGATGCAGCACCAATTATCCGAAGCACCACCTGTAGCCGTGCTCCCCATCGACTCAGCCACACTGACCACCACCTGTAGCCGCGCTCCCCATCGACTCAGCCACACTGACCACCACCATCGAGGCCTCCTGAGATCCCCTGTCCGCCCAGCTTTCGTGGCAGCAAGACAGAACTGCTGTGAGGCTTGGCTGCGCACTGGATGCAGCTCCCATACTCACACTCAGATCCCTAATCAAGGCAAATGTTTGCGTCGCATGTCCTGCGCGCGAAGCTGCACCAAGTACGGTGACACAAGGCACAAGTGACCTGATGGGCACACACAAAGGCGTCTGAGAAATGCTGGCTGATGGTAAGTCCCTGATACTTTTCCCCCTTTTCTGCCACCAGACTGAGTGGTTGCAGTCTGCCATGCGGAACATCGTCAGCATGATGCAATCAGTAGCTGAAAAACTGTGCTAGACCGGCAACTTCACGCCCACACGCCTGGAGCTTCACCATTACCTCCCATGCGGCGCAAAGGCTTGGGCTAAGTTGTAATGATGACTACGTTAGGGCACTCTGAAATATTAAACTGGTGGATGATGTGAACATTCTTACAAAACTGCGCAACAGATGTTTCATAC
>LGRX02004931.1:0-10286 GCA_001247695.2 Cymbomonas tetramitiformis
GCTCCAAGATGTTCACGTTTCTACATGGAAAAAGCAGGCAGCTGAGTTACGGGAGGAGTGACTCGGAAATGTCAACGGTCCAAGACCACTTACCGCAGGCCCCTGGGGTGCAGCAGCAGCTCCACCACCATGCCCACCGGGGCGCACTGCAGGA
Organism: Cymbomonas tetramitiformis; assembly: GCA_001247695.2. Classification (NCBI taxonomy): domain Eukaryota; kingdom Viridiplantae; phylum Chlorophyta; class Pyramimonadophyceae; order Pyramimonadales; family Pyramimonadaceae; genus Cymbomonas; species Cymbomonas tetramitiformis. The sequence continues at coordinate 155 of LGRX02004931.1, forward strand.
GGCTGTGTGAGGCACGCTCCAGACCGTGAGGTGGTGTGATGCGGCGGTATGAGGCGCAATTTAGCCCGTGAGGCGGCGTGGGGCACTTTTTTGACAAGTAGGTGCATAAGGTACAAAGATCCGGCGCGAGCATGCTCTACACAAATATTCCCCCCACAAAAAACGAACATACCCGCTCCAAGATGTTCACGTTCATACATGGAAAAATCAGGCAGCTGAGTTACGGGAGGAGTGACACGGAAATGTCAACGGTCCAAGAACACTTACCGCAGGCCCCAATGGGGGCGCATACCGAGGTCTTCCTCCATACCCGCCGGCGCGCACTGCAGCAGGCTGTGTGAGGCACGCTCCAGACCGTGAGGTGGTGTGATGCGGTGGTATGAGGCGCAATTTAGACCGTGAGGCGGCGTGGGGCACTTTTTAGACAAGTATGTGCATAAGGTACAAAGATCCGGCGCGATTATGCACTAGACAAATATTCCCCCCACAAAAAAGGAACATACCCGCTCCAAGTTGTTCACGTTCCTACAAGGAAAAAGCAGGCAGCTGAGTTACAGGAGGAGTGACTCGGAAATGTCAACGGTCCAAGAACACTTACCGCAGGCCCCTGGGGTGTAGCAGCAGCTCCACCACCCTGCCCGCCGGGGCGCACTGCAGGAGGCTGTGTGAGGCACGCTCCAGACCGTGAGGTGGTGTGATGCGGCGGTATGAGGCGCAATTTAGACCGTGAGGCGGCGTGGGGCACTTTTTAGACAAGTATGTGCATAAGGTACAAAGATCCGGCGCGATTATGCAGTAGACACATATTCCCCCAAAAAAGAACGAAGATACCCGCTCCAAGATGTTCACGTTTCTAAATGGGAAAAGCAGGCAGCTGAGTTACGGGAGGAGTGACTCGGGAATGTCAACGGTCCAAGACCACTTACCGCAGGCCCCTGGGGTGCAGCAGCAGCTCCACCACCATGCCCACCGGGGCGCACTGCAGCAGGCTGTGTGAGGCACGCTCCAGACCGTGAGGTGGTGTGATGCGGCGGTATGAGGCGCAATTTAGACCGTGAGGCGGCGTGGAGCACTTTTTAGACAAGTATGTGCATAAGGTACAAAGATCCGGCGCGAGCATGCTCTACACAAATATTCCCCGCACAAAGAACGATCATACCCGCTCCAAGATGTTCACGTTCCTACATGGAAAAATCAGGCAGTTGAGTTACGGGAGGAGTGACTCGGGAATGTCAACGGTCCAAGAACACTTACCGCAGGCCCCTGGGGCGCATACCGCGGTCGACCTCCATATCCGCATACACCGCGCACTGCAGCAGGCTGTGTGAGGCATGCTCCAGACCGTGAGGTGGTGTGATGCGGTGGTATGAGGCGCAATTTAGACCGTGAGGCGGCGTGGGGCACTTTTTAGACAAGTATGTGCATAAGGTACAAAGATCCGGCGCGATTATGCACTAGACACATATTCCCCAAAAAAGAACGAAGATACCCGCTCCAAGATGTTCACGTTCCTACATGGAAAAAGCAGGCAGCTGAGTTACGGGAGGAGTGACTCGGAAATGTCAACGGTCCAAGACCACTTACCGCAGGCCCCTGGGGTGCAGCAGCAGCTCCACCACCATGCCCACCGGGGCGCACTGCAGCAGGCTGTGTGAGGCACGCTCCAGACCGTGAGGTGGTGTGATGCGGCGGTATGAGGCGCAATTTAGACCGTGAGGCGGCGTGGGGCACTTTTTAGACAAGTATGTGCATAAGGTACAAAGATCCGGCGTCAGCATGCTGTATACAAATATTCCCCCAAAAAAACGAACATACCCGCTCCAAGATGTTCACGTTCCTAGAGCGAAAGAGCAGGCAGCTGAGTTACGGGAGGAGTGACACGGAAATGTCAACGGTCCAAGAACACTTACCGCAGGGCCCTGGGGTGCAGCAGCAGCACGATGCATGATGCTGTCGCCGACGCTCCTGGAGGGCCTCACCGCCCGCGCAGAAGCACCCACCTGCGACACCGTCGAATATTAACAAACTGGCCAATACGCATTTTCCCTATAAACTTTACAAGCATGTCGAACACCTAGAGGTAACCCACCTGCCCTTCAGGGGCTCGCATGGCCGCCCCAATCAACGCTGCGCCACGCGACGCGGACTGCACGCCTCCCACAGGTCCATCCTGCGAGCAATCGCCAACGTAAACACATGCATGCCTATGAACCTAATCAAGGAAAACACCTCTGCTGACTAAATAGCAAGCTAACAGCCGGTAGGGCTACGAGTGCAATCTGTTCCAAACCTGCAAGGTCCTTTGCCTCTTCGAGGAAGGACCGCTATCTCCCGTTTTTTCCATTGCAGCTCGCTGTTTTTTTAATTTTTTTGTTACTCTCTTGCGAGAGTCAACCGCTCGTTTTTCAAATTGTAAAGAACTTCAAGACAAACACGACTTGGTGTGGCGCAGGCAACAGGCGGGATATCTCGCCTTGCATATCATCATCGTGCGCAATCGATCGCAAGCGCCATCGACTCGTCGTGATGACGGCCATGGCCATGCATGCGATTTCGCTATCTTATTATCTTAGTTTATATTCATGCACTCATCACCTGCTTGCCATGGAATTTCTATCATTTATACCACGACTGTATGCCTTCCCCCATGTTCTCGCAATTTATACACGTCGATTAGCCTTTCTTTAAATTTATACAAGCGTTTAGGCTCTCGATCTCAGATTCTCGCCTGTCTCCGCGGCTTTTAGGGGCTTTTAGGGGCGTGTTTAGGACACCAAATCCCAATTACCCAGCTTTAGGAGGCATTTTGACACTTTAGGACCATTCTCGATTTTTTAGTAAAACTTAGTGAATTTTAGTTAGAATCCTTGTTCAAGTGCCATGGTGTGGCCGCACGGCCCCCCTCCACCGTCAGCCCGAGGCCCCGTTCATCACGGATTGCCTTCAGTGGCCGAGAGCGCGCACGGCGCGCAACCATTTTGAGCAGACGACCCCTCTCAGTGGAGGATCCCCCCCCTGCTCGGGGATCATTGACTCCGCCGATAACCCCACCGACAGCACATCCTTGTTGGGAGACTTACTGTGCCGAACACGGTGTCCCAATTGACCGCGGTAATGTTGATGGACCTCCCCCACGTATCCGAGCTCATCACGCGGCACCAACAGTTCAGCCCAGCGACTACAAGGATCTGCACCTAGCTGCACCGGGGGCCTCCGAGGTGTACCAGAGTTCCCTGGCGGATCTGCGTAGGCGGTTGACATCGTGGATCTGGAGAAGTCCGGCCGGGGCTACTTCTGAAAGTGTCCTACTACGACAACTACGCATGACCCTCAAGAAGAAGTCCCCGGCAGAGGCACACAAGATGGCTGAGCGCAGTCGTCGCCATGCTACACGACGTCCCGCGACTACACCCTTCAGCCGTCGCCAACGGAAATACGAGTTGGACGAGCTTATACTTGCCCGCTTGCGTGGTCGCATGGGTGGCACATTGGGCTTGGCCTGGGCAGAGTTGAGCCCACGCGAGCAGCGTCGGGCTGTGGAGCAAGAATACGGGCCGAAGACGAATGTACCTCAAGAAGGCCGACCTTGGGAGACGACTGGGCTCCGTCGCCTTCGACGACGTCAAGCGTCGGCGGCGGTATCAATACAGCAAGCCTATCGCTTGTGGCGACGTCGGCGGGCACAACGAGCGCAGGACACCCCCTTTGACTCCCATGCGCTCAAGACGGCCTCCACATGGACCACGGCAGTCCAGCGGGTCAGGCAGTGCGGCAAGGCGATTGTGCATGCTGTGTTCGGACGTGTTCGACGAGCACACCCACCTCCCAATCCTGCTCCTCTCAAACCAGACGAGACAGTTCTTGCGGCAACTCTGGGATCGAGCCCCTCGGACCTAACCCACAGCACGGACGAGTCCGAGATGGAGATTCATTGCAGCCAGTACCGGTTGCAGCAACACCGTGAGCAGTCCTCGGGGGAGGATACGCCTACCCGTCGTTCGAAGCCTTCGAGGAGTGGGAGGAAGCGTACGACCTTGGACCAGCGGATGAAAGTCTGGAGGAAGAATGAAGCTGCACGTCTTGCGGCTTGGGAGGCTGCGCGTCTTGCTGCTTGGGAGGGTCTGAGCACGACCCAGCAACCGGCGGGCGACCCTGAGCACCTTGAGGAGGAGCTGAGTATGACCCAGCAACTGGCAGGCGGATCGGGCAGCATACCGCCAGCATGCAACCAACGTGCTGCATCCTGCCCTAGTCCGCCCGAGGAGGAGCTGAACATGACCCAGCAACTGGCGGGAGGACCTAACAGCCCACGCCGGCATGCAACTCGACCGGCTGAGCATGCAACGGGCCTGTCCCCGCATGCAACACGCCCCGACCAGCATGCAACACGCCTGGTTCAGCATGCAACCAGTGGATTCCAGCATGCAACCAGCGCCTCACAACATGCAACCAGTCCGGCTGAGCATGCGACCGGCTCGCCTGAGCATGCAGCATGCCTTGCTGAGCATGCAACCAGCCGGCCTGCGCATGCAACCGGTGGGTCTCAGCATGCAACCTGCCCAGCTGAGCATGCAACACGCCCAGCTGAGCATGCAACCTGCCTCGCTGAGCATGCAACCAGCTCGCCTGAGCATGCAGCATGCCTTGCTGAGCATGCAACCCGCCCGGCTGAGCATGCAACACGCCTCGCCCGGCATGCAACACGCCCGGTTCAGCATGCAACCAGTGGGTCTCAGCATGCAACCTGCCTCGCTGAGCATGCAACCAGCCTGGCTACTAAGCATGCAACCTGCCCGGCTGAGCATGCGACACGCCCGGCTGAGCATGCAACCAGACAGCCTGGGCATGCAACCGGCTCCGCCAAGCATGCAACATGCCCCGCTGAGCAGGCAACGCGCCTGGCCCAGCATGCAACGCGCTCGGCCCAGCATGCAACCGGTGGGTTCCAGCCGCTGGAAAGCGGATCAGACAGCGACTCTACACATGTCAGCGCTACCGACAGTGGCATTACCCACGTCAGCGCCACCGACAGCGACACGACGCACATTAGCGCCACCGACAGCGACACAACGCATGTCAGTGCCACCGGCAGCGACACCACTCACGTCAGCGACACCAAAAGTGACACCACTCACGTCAGCCCCACTGATAGTGATACCACTCACGTCAGTGTCTCGACCAACGCCACCACGTACGTCAGTGCCACTGAACATGGTAGTGGCGAAGAACACGAGTGCAACGCCTTGGTGGATGAGGCTGCAACCGCTTTGAGCTCTCACCCAATTGAAGATGCTCTTAAATGTAAGCGTGTTCAACTGGATGGGGGGGTGCGCTGGAAAGCAAACACTCGAACAGGGACACTCTTGGCACACACACTGTCAGCGGTGCGGGACGAGGAAGACCCTTACTCCTGGTGTTCTATGCCTACCTTCGTGGACACCGAGTAAAGGTGCTGGTGGACTCAGGCGCCTCGGACAACTTCATCTCGGCGGATTGTGCCCGTACCTGTGACTTGACAGTGCGCTCAGGGACGCCAATGAAGGTCTGGCAGATGGATCTGTAAAGACCGCTGGAGAGGTGGCGTACACCAAGTTCACCGCGCACACGGCGGCGGGAGTAAACTACTGCGAGAAGCGAATGGCTCTGCGAGTCTTGCCGCTAGGAATCCAAGTAGACGTGGTGTTGGGGGTAAGTGGCTTCGCAGTCTCTCCCCGGTCACGTTGGATTATGCCGGTCACGGTTCCGTATCCTTCAACACGCGAGCAAATGGTGGAGGACAGCAACGGGTGACGCTCGCGGGCTGTAGTCCGGGGATGGGTCAGGGCAAAGCCCAAGGCGCGGGGCTGATCGATGAGGTATTCTTGACGGCAACGCAGCTGAAGCAGCACCTCATCCACGCCGAGACCAGGCGCCTGGCCGGGGATGAAGAGTCACAACCTCAGTGGCTCATGATGGCCGCGCGCGGGAACGACCATGAGGCAGCCTTTGCGGCTACTGCTGCTGAAGTACCGCCACCTCACACCCCCGTGGAGAAGGAAGGACCCCGTCAAGATACTCGAGATGCACCGGTAAGCAGCACGTGGAAGCAGCGCTTTGACGCCTTCTTTGAGAAGTATCTAGATACCATGTGTGCAGCTCTACCGGAGGCCTCCAAGTTGCGTCGCACTGAGGAGGACAAGGCCCGCATCGATCGCAAGCCGGACGCGGAGGGTGGACCACCATGTAGGCGTCCATACAAGATGACCGCTGAAGAGCTGCGCCAGTTACGTGAACGCATCGAGCAGCTCATGAAGAAGGGTTACATCCGGCCGTCGTCAAGCCCGTATGCCGCCCCATGTCTGATGGTACCCAAGCCTGGTGACCCGAAGACATTGCGTCTGGTGGTGGATTACCGACAATTGAATCAGCAGACGGTGCGGGACCGGTATCCACTACCGGACATCCAACTGATGTTTGACGAGATGCAAGGGGCAGCGTTCTTCTCCTCCTTTGACGCGGTGGACGGATTCTGGCAAGTGCCAATGGCCGAGGAGGACGTGGAGAAGACCGCGTTCACCACCCAGATGGGGGCCTACGAATGGTTGGTGATGCCCCAGGGCCTGCAGAACTCTCCATCTCAGTATCAGCGGCGAATGCAGCGTGCACCTGGTCATCTCCCCTTTGTACGGATTTTTATCGACGATGTGGTGGTCTTCTCACGCACGGTGGAAGAACATTACGACCACGTACGTCAGTTCTTGGACACTTGTCGAGAAAAAGGGGTATACCTGAAGGCATCCAAGGCGCAGATGCTCAAGGAGTCTCTACGGTTCTTGGGCCACACTCTATCCGCCAAAGGATGCCAATCTCAGCATGACAAGGTGTCCTCCATCAAGGACTGGCCGAAGCTGGAGACAGTAACCCACGTCAGACAGTTCCTTGGACTAGCGGGGTACTACCGCCGGTTTGTGCACCGGTTCTCGGAGATTGCCCAACCCTTGACCTCGCTCACCAAGACCGACGTACCGTGGCAGTGGGGAGAACTCCAACAATGGGCCTTCGACGAGCTGAAGACCGCTCTTTCCTCAGCCCCAGTATTGGCATTGCCCGACATGAAGGCAGCCGCGGATGGGTCAGCGCCGTTTTTGGTACAAACGGACGCAAGTGGAGTTGCTTTGGGAGGCGTACTCATGCAAGATACGGGGGACGGTATGAGGGTGATCGCCTACGATAGTCGGCAGTTTTCTGCAGCGGAGCAGAATTACCACACCGGCGAAAGGGAGCTCTGTGCGTTGCATCATTGCACTACCGTCACTTGGAGGCACTACCTGTTCTCCTCCGACTTCCGGTTACAAGGTGACCATCGCCCCCTGGAATGGCTAATGTCCCCGGGACGAGAGCTTAGCCGACGGCAGGCACGGTGGTACATGGACCTGGTGGAAGTCGGTGTCCCACGAATGGAGTACGTCAAGGGAGCCCTCCTTCTGGTCCCAGATGCGCTATCCCGCCGACCTGACTACGTGACCAAGGACCCGCGGGATGGGCTCAAGGAGGCCGGTGTTGTAGACAAGGAGACGGACCTCCCTAAGGACCCGCTCTCCGTGCTGGATGTCGAGGAGATCTTTGAAGACCACCCGCCACCCCCTGTACCAGGATGGGTGGCCACCATGGAGTCATGGATGGATGGCGTGGAGACGCTTCAGGTGGCGGAGCGAGCCCTGGGGAGCCTGCTCCAGGCTGGCAGCGCGCCCTGGCATGCAGCATGTCTTGCTTCGCATGCAACCAGCTCAGCTTCGCATGCAACCTGCCCAGCTGAGCATGAAACACGCTTGCCTGAGCATGCAACCAGCTCGCCTGAGCATGCAGCATGCCTTGCTGAGCATGCAACCAGCTCAGCTTCGCATGCAACCAGCTCAGCTTCGCATGCAACCAGCTCAGCTTCGCATGCAACCTGCCCAGCTGAGCATGCAACACGCTTGCCTGAGCATGCAACCAGCTCGCCTGAGCATGCAGCACGCCTTGCTGAGCATGCAACCAGCTCAGCTTCGCATGCAACCAGCTCAGCTTCGCATGCAACCAGCTCAGCTTCGCATGCAACCAGCTCAGCTTCGCATGCAACCAGCTCAGCTTCACATGCAACCTGCCCAGCTGAGCATGCAACACGCTTGCCTGAGCATGCAATCAGCTCAGCTTCGCATGCAACCAGCTCAGATTCGCATGCAACCTGCCCAGCTGAGCATGCAACACGCCCAGCTGAGCATGCAACATGCAGCATGCTGCCTGAAGCACAACTAATGCTGCGAGCTCCCACCGACTACTTCACTGATTTGTCCGAATCTGGAAAGCACCGGCAGGAAACGAGCACCCCGAGAACCACCCCGGGATTGCGTCGTAGTGCTCGACTGCGACAACCCATTGCTACGACGACTCCTTCCGTCACGCCGAAAACCTCGACACGGCCTGCTACGGGTTCCCGAAGGCCTAAGCAGCCAGCTCGGCCGTCTAGTCGAACCGCCAAGCCCCCAGCCGATCGGCAAGACTGGAAGGTGCGCAAGGAGGTCTTTGAGCGCCTCCAACGACAGTTCGGCAGCTTCGACGTCGACGCGTGTTGTGACCTGGGTGGACGAAACCGCCAAGTGGACGCCTACTGGACTGATCGTCTGCAACAACATTGGCGGGGAAAGCACGTCTGGTGCAACCCCCCATACTCCAGCAGTCATATCTCCATCGAGGCGGTGTTGCGTAAGTATGTGGACGAATGGCGGCAAGACCCCGCACATACCTCGGCAGTGTTCCTTCTACCGGACATCTAGGCCCGCATGCCTCAATGGAGGCGGCTCTTCAGAATGGCTGGTATGAGGCTGGTGGAAGTGATACCTACCCATGACGAACGAGGAGTACCCACACAGCTGATCGAGACTCCTGACGGTGTACTTCACGACCTTCCGTGGCCCGTGCTAGTGGTACATGCTCCCCCTACCCGACAGCTGTTGCCGAGAGTACGGCATCCCCGAGTGGCGCCTCCTATAGTGCGACAGGGTAAGGCTGCTGAGACCCGCGATGCTACGAGCCTCCCCACGGACGTTACATTCCTGAAGTCCCTGCACGATGAGTATGCATGTGCCGGCCCTCTTCGGCAGCTGCGGGATGAGATCCTTGCAGCCCCGCACCATGCCACGAGGGATTTCCGTATCGTTGGGGACGTGCTATGGCGTGTAGCCGCAGGACGGTACCAGTTGGTTCTCGGCGAGGACTCCCCTTTGCGAGAGGTAGTCTTCAAGGATGCCCACGACTCCACCGCTGCAGGCCACACTGGCCGGGAGAAGACATTGGAGAGAGTTCTCCGCAGGTTCTGGTGGAAGAATGCCTCCGAGGATGTGGCGGGATGGGTGGCCTCATGCCCTACATGTCAGGCGGTTCGTCCCCGAGCATCCTACCCCGATGGATTATTGAATCCGCACGCTATTCCCCAACGCAACTGGCAGGATGTGAGCGTGGACTTCGTTACAGGGCTGCCGCTCACCGCCCAAGGAAACGACGCCTTTGTCACCTTCACGTGCAAGCTGAGCAAGATGGTGCACCTTATGCCCATGAACTTTGGGGACAGCTCTGCGCAAACGGTGGCCTGCATCTACCTCGACGTTGTCTGGAGGCAGCATGGAGCCCCCATGAAGATTGTATGCGACCGTGACCCCAGGTTCCAGGACTCGTTCTCGCGTGAGCTAATGAGACTTATGGGGGTACGGGTGGCTTCTACCACTCCATACAACCCTCGTTCAGACGGACAGGCGGAGCACACCAACCGGGTGGTGGAAGACATGTTGCGCTCGTTCGTGGGTGCCAATCCTGATGACTGGGACCTCTACATGACGAACGTGGAGTTCGCTATCAACGACTCGCGCAGTGACGTCACCGGATTCACGCCCTTTGAGCTATGCTACGGGGTGTCCCCGATGTCTCAATTAGACCTTTTCCTGGAAGCTGCAACTCTCCCTGGCTCTGCGCGACGGAAAGGGGGGGTGGGTACCGCCCATGAGATGGCTGCGAAGGTTTCGTCGCAGTTGCGAGACGCGCGTGGCCGCCTTGAGTTGGCTCAGCAGCGCCAGCGGGAGCAGTTCGACCGGCGCCACAAGCAGCATAAGTACGCAGTGGG
>LGRX02004932.1:0-10832 GCA_001247695.2 Cymbomonas tetramitiformis
GACATATTCAGCAAGGCCCTTCTCAAGTGCCCGCAAAGCAAAGTCAGGACGATAGGCAGAGCAGGCTACATACACAGGCCTCTCACCCTCAAGGATGCGGACAGGCGACCTAGGTCAATTACAGAATGGGAGAAGGATTGCGTCATAGACTCCGCGCCATGGATGAACCATGAACTACCGGTCATGCAAGCACTACCAGGCAGCCACCTGGAGAACCACACAGAGAAGATAATTGACCGGTGGATGGAAGACAGGGAAAAAGAAGGGGAGCACAGAGGAGGGGATAGAGGGCCGAGGCCAACGACTATGGACGTACTAAGAGCTAACACCACGTGGAGTAGGGAGGAAATAAACAGAGACGCCCTAAGAAGGTGGGCATTACAATTTACGGGCCCAGACACAACGGACGAGCACATAAACGGAGACCAATGGCTGCAGTGGGAAAGGGGTGAAAAGGAGAAAGCAGAACCACCACCAGAAAGCAAGTGGGACAACCAAGGGAAAGGATACCCAGAGCCCCAAAGGAGGCATAACAGAAACAATATGATTTACACAGATGGAAGCCAAAGAAAAGTCAAAAAGGAAAACGGGGAAGTCGAGGAAGTAACGGCGGCAGGTGTCTGGGACCCAAGAGGGGAACGGGCAATGAACCACATGCAAAGATGGGCCGGACGCTGCCAAACTGTTAACAGGGCGGAGCTCACTGCCATATATATGGCACTGACACAAGACTCAAACTCGGGAGAAGAGAAAGTCAGCATATGCACGGATAGTCTGACCTCCCTCTACCAGATACAAAACATGAAAAGAAGGCCGCACACGCTTGAAAGGCACGTACACAGGGACCTGCTGTGGAAAATAATGAAACAAATACAAAAGCTAAATAAGGAGGGAACAAAAGTGGCCCTATACAAGGTTAAAGCGCATGTGGGAATACATGGGAATGAAATGGCGGACGAGGTGGCAAAAAGGGCCTGTGAAGAAGGGGAATACGGCCTCAACCACGACAACACGGATACAGTGATGCTACTAGCAATATGCGAGGCCACGGGTAGACAACTGGAAGGACACCAAGCAATACTCAACCATGTAACAAAAAAGGTGAGGGAGGCAAAAATGACGGGAAAAACGAACATAATACAAAGACTAAAAAGGAAACTAGAAACCGGGCCAGAAGAATGGGAGACCAAAAGACAACGCATTGAGAGGAAGGAGGCAGAATACGCACAAAGAAACCGGGAGCCTACTGAAATAGGAACGGCCTGGGCAGACACCTGGCCCGATGAACCAGAATGGCAACAGGAACAGGAAGAGGAATTGGAACTCCAGAGGATGGAACGATTAGAGGAGGAGGCATTAATACAGGAGCAGCAAGTACAAACAGCACAACAAGCTAAACAAACGAGGGGGCAAGGGCGAGAGAGCACACGGGGAGTAGAAATGAATAAGGAACAGGGATGGAAGACAAGAACAATACGGAAAGAGGAGGCACTAGAACAGGGAGAAAGACAAAAACGAAGAAAAACCCAAAGCCAGACAAAACCCGACCAATCAGCCCTACGGGAAGCTGAAGGGCCGAGGGAAGCCCAAGGAGAAACTGCACAAGGGTCAACCCAGAAACTAAAGCTACCGGAAACACAGAATGTGGACACGACAACACAGCAGGACACCGCAGCCGAGCTCAGAGAAATGGCCCAACAACAGGAGGAAGCACAGGAAGAATGGAGAGCACTCCAGGAAATGGTACGGGACCAGGAAGCAGAGCAAAAGGAAGTACACCAAGTGAAGGAATGGAGAAAGTCCTCGAGGGAAAAAATACTGACAGCAACACAAGAAAAGCCAGAAAAATACATGCAGCACCTCAAAGGTGATAAAGCCATGCACAAGCTCTCTAATGGATACTGGAAGAAGGGAACGGAATACCTAAACGAGAAAGACGTGACAGTCCTGCTAAGATGCCGGGCGAACAAACTACCAGCAGGACCATACAAGAAGCAGCAAGGAGGGAGAAGGTCGCAAAAATGCAAATGCTGCGGGATGCCCAGACAAGTAAACGCGGGAGGATTCATACGCACAGCCCATGTGCTGGGAGGATGCACAGAGAGGGAGATAAAGAACATGATAATAAGCAGGTCGGATGAGACCACCAAAATGATAGCGAAAGCAATTAGCAAAGGCAGGAAAGGAGGATGTGTAATAAGAACCCATGCGGGGAAAAAAGGGAAAGGAATGAACAACGGGAGACCAATAGAAGACTTCCTCCTCACAAGGGGGCAATGCAGACTGGACGGACGAAACACACCGGCACCAGCACACGGAAAGGACACCATACCACACTACGTGGACATAGTAATGCTAGAGGGAACTGAAAAGGGGAATGAGCAGCCTGGGTACACACACCAAAAGGCAATGACGGAAGCGGGCCCCATACACCTGATAGAGGTAACATACACAGACGAAATGAGTTGGGAGGAAGCACTAAAAACGAAGTACACAAAATACACACCGCTAGTAAAGCTACTAGAACTATATGGCTACAAGGTAACGCTACACGTAATGGTATTCGGCAATACGGGAACAATATACGAACACACGGAGAAAATACTGACCAAACATTTAGGATTCGACAGACAGGAAGCCCTACACCTACTCAGAAAAATACATGACCTAGCGACAGGATTTGCAGTAAGCCTAAACAGACTATACAGAACTAAAGTAGACAAGGAACCAGACTAAGGGACAAAGAAGAAGGAGTCAAGGGGACTCACAAAGCCCCACACCCCGTCCAAGGGTGTCTCTTTTTCTTTTTCTTTTTCCTCAGTACGGCCTCGATGGTCAAATGGTTGGAGGAGAAGGGAGGATTGCACCAGACGTTCAACCCTCGCCAGTTTTCCTTCAAGCAGTCCGTCCAGTAGCGATTGACCTGACGATTCTTTCCTCCCAAGTCGCAACAGGCGTCCACCTCGAAAGGTCCATATTCTTGACTCAAGAAGTCGAACATGTCCGCACGGAACTTCCAGTCCTGTCGGTCGCTGGGCTCCAGGAGTCTGGTTGAGGCCTCGCTGCACTTCGGCGTTGCTGAGTGATCAGCAGGGGTCTTCCTGGGAGAAGGAGGCGAGGATGCTGTCCGTTTGCCAGAGCGCGTCTGAACTGCCAGGGTTGCTTCCTCGTACCCGGTTTCGGCCAGCTGCAGGGTATGTAGGGCGTCCATCCAGAGTTGAGGGGAGTCCATCCAGGTGAGAGTCCCACTGTACGCGAGGACTGGTTCAGGATCTTTGGTCTTGGCGCTGTTGGACTTGCGCTCCTTCAACTTGTTGGGATCTACCACTCCCAGGGGCGCGCGTCCTTGGCGAGACTCTTTACCAGCTGCAGGTCTGAACTTGCTGGCGGTGTCCGCGGCCGAGGGAGGTCGCTGCGGTTTCTCAGTAACCGGGTGCACAAAGCCAGCTTCTACCAGTCCTTCTCTCGCGGAGATTTCCTTGTAGTCGGGTCGCCTGGACAGAGCGTCTGGAACCCAGAGTAGCGCCCCAGGGATGTACTCCATCTCGGGTACCCCTACCTCCACTAGATCCATGTACCATCGGGCTTGGCGTCGGCTGAGAGGTTGTCCGGGTGCCATTAACCAGACTAGGGGCTTATGGTCACCCTGCAATTGGAACTCGGTCCAGATGAGGTAGTGTCGCCAAGTTTGCGTAGTGCAGTGATGGAGAGCGCAGAGTTCTCTTTCGTCAGCATGGTAGTTCTGCTCGGCTCCATTAAACTGTCTGCTCTCAAAGGCGATAGGTTGCAATCCATTTCCTACGTCTTGCATCAGTACTCCCCCCAGCGCCACTCCACTGGCGTCAGTTTGTACCACGAAAGGATGCCGTCCTTCGGCCGCCGCTTTCATATCGGGTAGCGCCAGAGTGGGTGAAGAACATAGCGCCTTCTTAATTTCCTCGAAGGCCCAACGCTGCATGGGTCCCCATAGCCAAGCGACATCCCCTTTGGTGAGCTGGGTCAAAGGTTGTGCTACTTCGGAGAAGCCCAGCATGTACCGCCGGTAGTACCCAGCCAACCCCAAAAATTGGCGCACATGCGTGGCGTTTTCCAGAGCGGGCCAGTCCCTGATGGCGGCCAGCTTGTCATGTTGAGGTTGACTTCCTTCACGTGAGATAACGTGCCCAAGAAAGCGTATCTGGGTCTGCAATAGTTGACACTTAGACTCCTTGAGGTAGATACCCTGGTTCTCACAGACTTCGAGAAATTGCTGGAGATGGGAAAGATGCTCCTCCAAGGTGTTGCTGAAGAGGATGCAATCGTCCAGGAATATTCTTACAAAAGGAAGATGTCCCAGAGCGCGCTGCATGCGTCTCTGATAGCAGGAAGGACTGTTGGTCAACCCCATGGGCATCACCAACCACTCATACGAGCCATAGGGAGAAGTGGACGCAGTCTTTTCCACATCCTCAGACGCCATAGCCATCTGCCAGAACCCATCGACTGCATCGAAGGAGGAGAAGTACTTGGCCCCATGCATGGAGTCGAACAACTGCTGAATGTCGGGAAGTGGATATTTGTCCTTGACGGTCAGGCTGTTGATGGCTCGGAAGTCGCAGACCATTCTGAGTACTTCAGGTTTCCCAGGCTTGGGAACCATCAGCACTGGTGCAGCGAACGGACTTGAGGAAGGCCTGATGTAGCCCTTGCTCAGGAGTTCATCCAGGCGTTCTCGCAGTTGAGTCAGCTCCACCATGGACATCTTATAGGGTCTCTTAGCGGGCGCGATGCCATTCCATCCCTCTTGCAGTCTCACATGGGCCACTTCATCTTTTCGCAGGGCGTCAAAGTTGGGCAGCGCTTCGCGAATTACTCGAGGTGAAAAGGACTCGATCAGCTTTTGAAACTTCTTTCTCCATTCTGGGGAGATTGAAGGGTCCTCCAAATTCTCGCTGGTGGCCACCGCTGATAACATCGAAGTCCCTACCAAAGGTGTCGCATAGGCCACTAAGATGTCGTGGGGTGTCGCGGCACTGTCCATTCCCGCATATCTGCGCCGATAGGCTTTGATCTCCTTGGTCGCTTGGGCCGCTGATAACATTACCATCGGTTCCAGAGCCATCGCGGTTCTCTCGCCTTTGCGTGTGGAGCTACGCCCCGGCGAACATCCCCGTATCCGCACGGATTTGCCATGATGGCGAAACTTGACTGATCCCCACCCATCATAGTCCAGCGTGACCGGCG
The DNA here is from genome assembly GCA_001247695.2 of Cymbomonas tetramitiformis. NCBI lineage: Eukaryota > Viridiplantae > Chlorophyta > Pyramimonadophyceae > Pyramimonadales > Pyramimonadaceae > Cymbomonas > Cymbomonas tetramitiformis. Next base: position 5,224 of record LGRX02004932.1, read on the forward strand.
AGAGGTGTCTCAACCACCTTCCTCCGAGTACAATGTCCACCTTGATGCCCAGAGGAAGTACTCGCATCTTGATGACCTCGGAGTAAGTCCCCTCTGAAGTCTCTGCTGTCAGCTTGCCGTAAGCGACTTGCGCAGAGGTCTGCACTGACCCATCCGCGAGGGTAACGTTCAGCGGCGTCCCATTAGCGCGAACCGTGAGGTTCAATCTCTTGACGCACTCACTGGAGATGAATTCATCCGAGGCACCCGAATCCACCAGCACGCGCACTCGCTGTCCCTTCAGCAAGGCCCAGAACACCAATAGCAGCGTTCCCTCTTTGTCCCGAATCGCAGTCAGCTGACTGTCCTGGTTCCACATTACTTGACCATCGCGTCGCAGATGTGCACAGATGGCTGCTCGCACTGGGTGATGCAAAGGTACGCGCTGCTTAGACCGGATAGGTCTTGTGCGCGGTGGTGCAGGCTGAGAACGAGGATCCGGACCAAAGTACCATCCACCTTCCAGGTCGCGATCTGCTTGTAGCTGCCGCTCCTTAGCGCGTCGCTCCTGTCCTTGAGCGCGTCGTCTGGCGCGGCTCTGCGTGCGGCTTTCCAGAGGGTAAGAGCGAAGAGGTTGGATGGCAATCTCCTCCTCCTCTTCCTCCCCAGAGCTATCTTCTGGTTCGGACTTTTGAGTGAAAGAGGGGGGTTCTTCTTCCCGCGGTGCCGCCTGGGCGTTGGTGACGTTCGCTGGTGCTGCCACTGCTTCATTACCTTCCAGGATCGGCCGCAGACGGTGGCGTTGCTGTTTCTGAATGGCCAGTAGCAGTTCCAGGTGGTTTTCCTCCTGAATGGGTTTCAGGGGAGTCGGCTCCACTCCTTCTGTCACCGTTGTCAGCACACTTTGGTTGTTCTCTGATCTGGCGGCGGCCAACTGTCGCTCCATCAACTGCTGCGTGAAGTTGAGCGACCGCTGGGAGTCCTCGAGGTCTGAAATGTCCCCAGAAGTCGCGGGCTGAGAACTGGATGGAGATAGGGTCAAATCCAGAGTTGCTTCTGGATTCGCATCTGATGGTTCCGCTGAGTCCAGGTAGGATTGATCGCCATTAGCTGTCGATGGTAGGGCCAGATGAGCGGCCTCCTCCGCAGCTTCCCTTTCTCGCTGGTTCCATTGGTGCACCCGGTATAGGCTGCACCAGGCGTCTGGAATTCCCACATCTCCACCAGAACCTGGAATAGTACCGCACTCGGTCTCCAGAGATAGCTGAACTGCTCCTTCGGTTATCGTCATGTCAGGGGTGACCTTCCCATGCCATCTGTACCAGCGGCGGCGGTATCTGCGCCACCCTTCTGGCACCCATGCATCTCTCCATTTCTCATTCTCCTTTACCAGCGCCGCCGCGGCCATATGCTCCGGGTGCGTCATCTCTCTCCAAGCTCGCGTGCGATCTGCCAGTGACTCTGCTCGAAGTCCCGGTGATTCCTCTCCCAACCTCGTAACCTCTGTCTCATGCTGCAGTCGTTCTCGTACAGTCTTCGGGGTTCTGCTGCGAGGTTTCCCAGTGCGCTTGCGCGCTGCGCTCGTAGTGCTCTCTGCGCTTGAGGCTGACGCCCTCTCTGCCAAGGTTGGACACGCTGCTGGTCGAGACGTCGAAGGGAACACCTCAGGTCGAAGTTTAAAAGGTGGGGGTTCTGAAGCTGGACCAGTTTTTGAAGTTCCACCCCCTTCCTCCCCACTGTCGTCCAGAGGGTGTGAAACTGCGGGCAGCGTTACATCTTGCAGCCGCTGCCGCAAAGCTCGCATACGCTCCACCGGAGCCTTTCTCGGTACTCGCGGCCGAGGAGCTTCCCGCCAGGGTGTGTTGAGTGGGTTGAAGGTCCAGTGGGTATCCTCTTCCTGACCATCATCCTCATCCAGTGCTGCCAGTACTGGTGTCTCAGGGTAGGGTTAGGGTTAGGGTTAGGGTTAGGGTTAGGTTTAGGGTCATCCCCAAGGTCTGGGGGTTCAACGCGGGGCGTTTCGCCACGCTCGCGTCGGGGGGCTGGACAGCGGTTACCAGTCCCAAGGGGGCGATCCACACTGAACATAACGGGAGGCTTGGAGCGCTCAGGCGACGAAGGGGGCGATCTTCGTGGCGACCGCTGACGGTGCCGGGACATTAAGTGATGTTCTCGCCGGCCCTGCTCAGTGGAAAGGTTCGCTGTATAAACAGCGGTTCGGGTTAACGAGGGTTCATCCCGTAGGGTTCTGGTTCTGTCGAGACGGCGTTGTCGCCTCTGATCGACAGACCAGGTGAATCCATACCCTCGAGCAGCCAGAGGGAGTACATCCGGGAGTTGGGGGGTTATTACGATGGAAAACTGACCCTGAATTTTTGACCCTGTTTTTTGACCCTGTATTTTAAATACAGGGGCTGTATTTTAAATACAGGGGCTGTATTTTAAATACAGGGGCTGTATTTTAAATACAGGGGCTGTTTTTGAAATACAGCCCCTGTATTTCAGTTCAGCCCCTGTATTTTCGATTTTTATACATTTTTGAAAAAATCTCATACCCCCGGAAATATTTATATCTTGTTTCTACAAAAATACAGCCCCTGTACTTTTCAATTTGCACTCTTAAGGAGCCCCTGTATTTTTTTGTTCAGGGGCTGTATTTTTGCTTCACTCTTCGTTTTTTATACTGCTTGCAATTATATTCTCATTCCCCCCTGTACAAAAATACAGGGGCTGTATTTTCGCTCTACTTCACTTTTCTTCAGGGGCTGAACTTTTATTCAGGGGCTGAATTTTGTCTTCAGGGGCTGAGCTTTTCTTCAAGGGCTGAACTTGTATTCAGGGGCTGTTTGTAGTATACTACCCCAGGGGGTAGTATCAGGGAGTAGTATACTACCCCTTAACTTTTATTCAGGGGCTGAACTTTTATTCAGGGGCTGTATTTCATTCAAGGGCTGAACCTTTTTTCAGGGGCTGAACTTTTGTTCGGGGAACTTTTGTTGTGAACTTTTGTTCGGGTTTGAACTTTTGTTCGAGGCTGAACTTTTCGAAATTTGAATATTTATTCAGGGACTGTATTTTATTCAGGGGCTGAACTTTATTCAGGGGTTGTATTTTATTCAGGCCCTGGAAATTCAGTTCAAGCCTTGAAAATGCATTTTCAGGGCCTGAAAATGAATTCCAGCTCCTGAAAATGAATTTTCAGGCCCCGAACTATCATTTTCAGGCCCTGACCTATCATTTTCAGGCCCTGAACTTGCATTCCAGGGCATGAACTTTCAATTCAGGGCACTTCATTGCAAGTTATGCATGCACCCCCCATCCCTCCTCCCCCCCGGCCCTATACTCATCTTATCTATTATTAAGTGAACTCAGGCAAGTGACGGGCATTCCTCCCAAGTAGACAACCCTCTGGAAGGGTATTCATCCTATAATTGCCGCTTAACACCGCTAATCAACCCCCCTTGCTTTCCACGGTGTGTGGCTAAGGATTGAATCGAGAAAGTTGCCTCCTTGCTTGGAATGCCCATGGCCCGCCACAAGGAAGGATCCACACAAACTTTGGGCTGCCAACCCGATACCTTTGTGTAGTCGGGGACTTGCCCACACTCTCCTTGCCACGGTCACATTTCTGAAACACGTGTTTACGTGTAACACCAACAATCCTACCCCAACATAATGCATGCCCCACACACATTTACATTTATATACATGCCTTACTTACATTGCCGCCCGCCAACCTAAGCGCATCTCTCTAATCATGTGCAATCTACGGACTTTCATGTCTTCCTCTTTCACTTCTTGATGGCGAATCCCGTTGGCGATCGCATGCATGTTTGCTAACAAAAAAACGCCGCAATCAACAGAATTCCGTTGCTGGCTACTAGTAAGATCACGTGAGTGCACCATGTCTTCGGCGATGTCCACGTGACTCGCTCTATGCCTTTGCCCAGTTGCGTTGGTTAGCTCACAAAGAATGCGTTTTAAGCATTCCACCATGAAGGTTTTCCGCTGCTGGTGATGTAAGGAATCGAAGTATTCGACTCTCCGCTCCTTCGGATATAAAACACCCAATGTCCAATGCAAATAAACATGGATTGGCACAAATATCACATCGTGCGTTCCCCACTCTGCTCCCAGTTGTGACGTATTGAAATAACTGTACGCTCCACGCATCTTCCCATGCTCATCCATCCTGACTTCTTTCACCTGCTTGTAGATGCCGTCAAACAATGATCTTCAGTGGTTCCGTATACTTCAAAAACATATAAACTCTTTGAACTTTGCAATTCTCACATTGAGCCCCATTATACAATACCTTCATGGTTTCTTCCTCTTGGACTACCACTCCTTCGGAATATGTTTTCTGAAAGCATAACACAAAAATACAATGTTAGCTTTCTGCACACTTGCCTTTTTAGATTTGTAGAGGCATATGGCTTTGCAGAAATCCTACCGTCACCCTCGCGGTCTTCCCGATCCAATTCACGAGCGGCATCTCAGTCAACGGGACGATCAATGTGAACGCCTCGCACTTAATGGCCACGCTCTTCATGTTGCAAAACGCCACTGTAGCCTCCTCAATCATCTTTTTGGCATATACATCGATCAACGTACCAGACAAATATGCACGAGCCGACGTCCGAGGGTACAACCGGTCAATGTCGGAGCCGCAAATCGTTATCTCTCCCCAATGCCCAGCGAGCATATTAGCCCTATCACAAACGCTGCACTTTCCTGTTGGGTCGCCGCCTACTCCGTGTACCGAGCACCTTGGCGCTCCGTATGCCTCAACAAACATAATTGCCTCTTCATTCAGGTCAGCCACAAGGTCCATCCTCGCGGGGTCCATCCTTGCGTGCTTTCCTCCGTGGTCCTCCGCGCGTGGGGACAATGGTCTACGGATACCCGTCCCGAAAGTTGTCGTCTGTGGTTCTTCGTGTGTCCTGGGATACCATATTCCACATTTTTTAGCACAGGCTTTCACATTCAATACGAACCTTCGGATGTCAATTTCGGACCTTCTATTTAGGTTGCAATGGCATGTTCTTCATTTACGTGTACATTGTATTCAAACCTACCACTGTCAATGTAAGGCAATATATCTAGTGCCATACCCATGGATCGCCATCACTCAACATGACAACCCTATCCCCGATACACCCATGGATAGTTGTTCACACCTTTCTACCTCAATATTCTCCAGGTTGCCAAATGGTGTCACTCCTTCCACAACATCCCTGTGACTAATATCATACATGCGTTATCATGATGCGTGCACTCTCATCTAACAACTTAATAATGCATACATAAAGCATTACCCCTTACCTACATACCTTTGTGTCCGCTCGATGTCACCGTTCACATTCGCATGATCATCGGTAGTGTGTGCGTGGTACGATGCTAACGGAAGACCAATCGCTTCTGCCATGTTTACCGACTCCGGGTGTGGCAATAATCCCTTCCTCTCCAAGCGCCGTATAGTAAGCGCGTTCTGTACGTCGATCACGCAATAGAGAAAAAAAAAACGTTCCTTCCATCTTTCGCATGGCCATCGCAAAGGCCCCGAGCTGGGCGAAGGTTTGCTCCGCCTTCTCCGTGTTGCCGATGTCCACCACACGATAATCGGTAAA